>PVJX010003447.1:0-108634 GCA_004027295.1 Dolichotis patagonum | reverse complement strand
CTTTTTTTTTTTTTTTGGTACTGGGGATCAAACTCATGACCTTGTGCTTGCCAGGCAGGCCCTTGTTCTACTGAGCTAAATCTCTGGCCTGTCCTTCACTTTTCAGTGCAGTGGCCTGAGCTGGTGAAGGTCAGGGTCTGGGCAGAAAATGAGTAACTCTTCATCCTACTCAAGTGAACCGGCACTGAAGTATGGAAGTAGAGGTATAAAAAACAAGAGGGGAGACAAAAGAATGAGAGGACATCCCCTCTAACCAACTACTTCCTTCACCATTTCTATTACCCCTTAAATAATCCAGAACTCTGTCCATCTGACTAATCTAGAAATTAACCAAGAATAGCTTCATTTTACCAGCCTTAAATGAAAATGGCCTCTGGCTAGAGGATTAATAACACTTATCCCTGATTTTCTTTGTCGAGCTTTGAAATTCTTAAATTGGATTCAGCTTCAGATAAAAACCAAAGAAGTCATAATGCTCTCTTCCTATTTCAATTTGGGGACATTTTCTCCCCAAGCATGGCTCAGGAAAGTTTATGCCAAAGTGAATAGGGAAATACAGGAACTCTAATGGCCAGTACTAAGGATAAGGTACTGGGTTAAGATTTCTCTCTCAGTATTACCAAGACATACAATGATTGCAAAAATAAGTTTTATGTAAGGTAAACAAGACTTCTGTGATGTATACCACAATCATCCAAATCATCAAACATTTGTCTTGCTTATGATTAGGGCATTTAGCCTTCTGAAGAGACTAATTTAATAAGAGATTAACAAGAAAATTAAGAAAAAGAACTCCAGGGAAAAGAAGTATGTCTTCGTGTAAAAGGTGACTTCCTCTTAGTGTGTCGGTCATATTGGCCCTTGTAAAAGTCTCAATACTACATGCAACTGTAACAGGTTCTGGGGTAGTGCCACCGTCATCATACCACCATTAGCACCCTCAACAACAAACAGTAATCAGTAAGGGCTGCTACTTGAGTTGATCGCGACAGAAAAATAAGTGTTAGGCTGAAATAAGTGAAGCTCTCTGCAAAAGCAACAAAGCTAAGAGCTCACTGTGACTCCTCAAATCCTTCAGACAGGCTGTTGTGCAACGACACAGACCCCCTGGCTCCCCTGGGTCCCCGGGGATCTCATAACTCCAGGATCTTTAGGGCTCAGGTCCTCTGCAGGCAGCTATACTATGGGTCAGCATCTTCCTGTCCTCTCCTCCACTGTGGGCATATCTATGACCCAGCTGACCTTCCTGATCTCTCTGTCCTACCCAGCCTGTGCCTTTTGTTGCTGAATTGCCTGATCTTACATGCACTGGCTTCAGCCCCGACATTTGATCCCAGAAAGCCTTGTAGCACTGTAATTTCTGTCAGCAGCTCATCCTCTGCCTCTCTGTTAGGCTTCGAGTTTTTATTTCCTTAGAACAACATTTTGGGTAAAAATGCAGAAATACAGTTTCTTAAACTACTCAGAATATTTGGTGGTTGGTGGAGCAAAGTGTGTTTTATCAGCTCTTTCAGGTGGTCTGGATGCACAGGTTGATTGCAAAGTGTATCACCTGTGAGTTCTGGAACTGGAGGGCCATTCCCCAACCAAGATTCTGTGCTAAACTTTCCCTTCACCAGGGGTGTTTCCCTGAGGGAAATATTTCTCCTGGTTTGGATTATGTTGTTGTTTTTTTTTTCCCCCTTAACAATAGCTCTGAGTGAGTCTTTCATCCCATTACACTCCTAGTAATAATAGCTAATGTTTATTGACTACTTACAGTGTGATAAGCAATGAATTAAATGTTTCCCATGTACCAGTTTGTTCATCTGTACAAGGATGGTATTAATAAGATTTACAAACATGCCCATTTTTCAGATGAAAGAATAAGTTTAGGTTAAGAATTTAAAGTAACAATAGGATATGGAGTTAGCTCAGGCTTACTTGACTGCAGTTTCCTTACTATGTTATACTCCTCCTAAAACATCTGTAACATAAATATTGAGCAAATGGCATTATGGAATCCTATAATTTTAAATGTGACTTTAAACATTTTTACTACCAAAAATTCATTTTATTATTTCTCATCACCATCTATTAATGCATATTTTGATAAGTTAGCAGTCTGAAGATTGATCTGAAATGTATAATTTCCAATGATTTTTTGAAACACTGAAAATAACTCATGAGTTTCTCTTATTTTCTTTGAGCTCCTGGGAGTTTGAAAACCTAATTATCACACTCATTTTACAAACGAGGAAGCAGAAATTCGGGGAGGACAGTGGCTTGATAGTCATGAAGTCAGAAACAAATCTCAGGTTTCTTCTTTCCTATTCCAGGGATTGTTATACAACATTATGCTGAATCAATCAGTCAATCATTCATTCATATTGTCATTGAGCACCTACTATATGCCTGGCAAGCAAACCTATGTGCAGGGGACAGAAAAATTGTCACCATAGTTTCTGGATGCAATAAATTTAGTCTGGCTGGGGAAACAAGACTTAGATATAAAAGACACTACAAAAAATCACAAGATAGTAGCACTTCTCAACCTTGGCTGAAGTTCCCAAACTTGCAGAAAGTTCTAGAACCTTCATCAAAAGTGGAAGCCCAAGTATATGTGTGTTTAAAAAATATGCCACCTGTTGGGTTGAAAGCAAAGTAACACATTCTACTATAGGAATTTCAACTGTTCCAGGAGTAACAGCATACTCAGAACAAAATGGCAGGATCAGAGACCTCTGAGGACTGGGTTTGAGTGGGAAGGACTTGCATAACTGGAGAAAGAGGAAAATCCACAAATACATTCAGGAAGGAGTCCAGTACTTTAGAAGAGAGAGACAGGAAGCAGCCAGCGGGGTTGATGACTGGTTCCTATTGGGGGTTCTGAGAGGTTGGGTGGAAATGAACAGTGCAGAGTAGGGAGTCTCCTAGTTAGCCAGAAGAAAGTTTGTTTTTTGAAAAGAAGCACTACTTAAAGTTTCTTGAGTAACTTATGTGCAATGGGCACTAATCAAGGAAGCATTTTTTGAAATATCTAGGATATCTGTGTTGCAGATGTTTTCATTTTTTTCGAAAGAAAGGGAAAATACTAGATTCTTAGATGTGAAGATTGGATTTAGGAGAAAAGAGGAAGCAGAACTGACTGCTCAACTTGGTTCCTGGAGTCCAAGATGTGATTCCTGGAGTCAAGAAGGAAAAAGGCATAGGAGTGTATTTTAATGGTACAATTCTTGTTAAAGCACGAGGCCTGCTTTAACCTCCAGCTGAAAACAAGAAAAAAAAGAAAAAAAAAGAAGAAAAAGTGTTTGTGGAAAAAGTGCTAGACATAGGGATTTGAATAGATAAGGGCAGCACTTTGTGCTGCATGAGGCAGGTCTCTGTGAGGTGGTGAGTGACAAGGGAGCACACAGGAGGCCACCCTGCCCTAGAGAGGATTCAGTGAGCCTCCTGGCCCTTCACGTAGGTAGGGCTGTCACCTCTCAGGTCCTGCTGGGGACTTCTATCAGATTGTAGCTTGCTTGGGATCAGCAGCTGTAGCCCTGGTAAGAGCAGAGATGGATTCTTTGGGCAGCATGCACACTCTCTGGGATTCCAGGACAGTGTTAATGAGAGGCCATGGAATAACAAGGGGGATGCCCTTGGCACTGTCCCATAATTTGTTTGGAGTACATGATTTTTGTAGTCATTTTAGGGAGCAAATGCATGTATTGAATATATCTTCTTTTTACTCTTATTCCTCTCCCAACCCATCTTCCTCCCATTGTCTTTAGATTCTCTTTTTATTATTATTATTATTATTATTATTATTATTATTATTAAAGATCACAGTCATTCAGGGTAGTAGGTAAGTATCTTAAACCTTTTTATGTCTCCTTCCTTCTGTCCACTCCCCTCCCCTTCAGCCTCAGCCCTCTTCCCATTTGGAAAAGATGTATCTCCTTGTTTCTTTTTACCAATCTTTTATCTTGCTCTCTATTTGTACTCTGGCTTATTGAAATGAAAGAAATCAAAGAGTATTGTGTGATTTATTTCACTTAACATTATGTTTTCAAGGTGTATCCATTTTCTTATAAATATTTCACTTTTACTTTTTTTTTTTACATCTGTTACAGCTGAGTAGCATTGGATCATGTATAACTATTACCTTTTCTTTATCCATTTGTCTATTGATGAATGTGTAAGCTACTTCCAAGATTTAGCTATGCTGAATTGTGATGCTGTAAACATTGATATGCACATATCTCTGCAATATGAAGTCTTTGGCTCATTTCAAAAGATATCTACCAGGGACTCTCTGGCTCAAATGGAATTTCTTTTTTAAGTTTTTGTGAAATCTCCATACTGATTTCCATAATGGCTGTACTATTTTACGTTGCCACCAACTATGTAAAAAGATTCTTTTCTGACTACATCAATGCCAGAACTTGTTATTATTTGATTTCTTGAAAGTTGCTATTTTTTGATGATGATTTTTTGAAGACGATGACATAACATCTTAGTGTTGTTTTAATCTGCATTTCTCTAATGTCCAGAGATGCTGAATACTTTTTTACATGTCTATTAGCCATTTGTGCTTCTTCTGAGAAATCTCCATTCAGTTACTCACTTTTTTGATTGGAACTTTTATTTTTTGGGGAAACCAATTTTTTGGAGTTCTTTATATATTCTAGATATTAGTCTCTGTCTGAGGGATAGCTGGCAAATTTTTTCCCCCATTCTTCAATCTGTTGGTGTGCAGAAGCTTTTGATGTAATCCATTTATTGATTCTTCTTGTATTTCTTGTGCAATTGGGGTTCTGTTCAAAAAATCCTTTCCAGCCTCAATGACTTCAGGAGTTTCACCTATTTTATCTTCCAGTAGGTTAAGTAGTTCTGCTTTAATATTTAGATTTTTGATCCATTTTGAATTTTTTTTTTTTTACCAGGAATTGAACTCACATTTGCCAGGCAAGCACTTGTGTCACTGGGCTATATTCTTGGCCCTTATATTTAGATTTTAGTTTAGTACATGGTGAGAGATATGAGTCAAGATTCAATCTTCTGTATGTGGATAACCAATTTTCCCAGCACCATTTGCCAAAGAAGCTTTTTGCCAATGTATGTCCTTTTCTCAAAGATCAAATAGCTAAATGTGTCTGGGGTTGTTTCTGGATCCTCTGTGCTGTTCTGTTGACCCACATGTTTGTTTTTATGCAAGTGCCATGCTGTTTCTATCACAATAGTCTTGTAGTATAACTTGAAGTCAGGTGCTGTGATGTCTCCTGCTTGGTCCTGTTGCCCAGAAATGCTTTTGCTATTCTGGATCTCTTCTGTGAATTTAAGGTTGTTTTCAATAGTTTTGTGAGGAATTCTGCAAGTATTTTGAGAAGGATTACATTCTGTATAAGTTTTGGAAGAATGCCTATGTTGACAATATTAGTTCCATCTATCCAGGAACAGGGAATATCTTCATTTTCTGTTGTCCTCTTCAATCTCCCTGTTTGGAGTACTATAGTTTTTTCTTTGTAGAAATCTTCACTTCCTTGGTTAAGTTAATTTCTAGGCATTTAATTTTTCTTGATTATATTGTGAATGATATTCTTTTCCTAATTTCTCAATGAGTTCACTATTGTTGTAAAGGAACACTATAGATCCTCTATGTTAATTTGATATCCTGATATATTGCTGGATTTAATTATGAATCCAGGAGAACTTTGATGGAATTTTTGAGTCATCTATGTAGAGGATCATGTCACAAGCAAATAATGATAATTTGACTTCTTCCTTTCTATATGTATTTATTTTATTTCTTTCTTTCCTGATTCCTCTAGCTAGTGTTTGGAGTATTATGTTTAACAGAAGTGATAGTGGACATCTCTGTCTTCCTGATTTTAGAAGGAAACTTTCAGTTTTTCCTCATTTAATATAATGTTGGCTATTGGTCTGTAATAAGTGTTTTTTTTAATGAAAATCAAGTCAGGTTTGACAAAATGAAAAAGAGGACAAGGGATAGAGAGAACAGAAAGTGAATAAAAGAGAAGATGGGGTAACTGAGAGAAAACATATAATGAATAAGAAACTTGAAAAGAACTTAAAAAGTATGATAAAAGTAAAAAAAAAGAGAGAATAGTACTCCTAAGAATGCTTCAGTTGATGAAATGAAATAAGGAGAGAAAATAACTAAATCAAAGTCCCCTGTACAAAGTTGGCAAGAGCCTAGTCAAATATCCCAACCAGTGAATGTACATGGGATTTCCATGTTATTGCTATGCCCCAAAGCCTGAGTGTTCACACAGGTCCCCTGTTGATGTAGTTGCCTGCTGATTGCGGGAAGCCACATCAATTTCTCCTCCTTTCCCTTGCACTAAAAAGCTGAACTAATGCAGTCTTCAGAATTCTCCCCTCTGGCCAGAAGGCAGAATCTGATGCTGTCCCTGGGTGTGGTTTAGGGACTGTTCCCTCCTAGGTGTGATTATGGTGTCCATCCATGAGTTTGTGTGCCTACAGGGTTCCATGGAGTTGGTTGGCAGGGGTGCACACCCCTGGGAGCCTGTTTGCTCATTTATTCTCCCTTTGCCCTGAGTGAGGGAGTGCTTTCTTGCTCAAGGTGAGTACTGGTGAAAATGTTGCTGGGCTGCATCATTCCCCAGTGCTTGGGGGGGAGAGGTGATGGGAAGAATGGGCTTTTGTATGCAGAGTTTATCCCACAAGTCCAGCCTCTACAGTGCTCATTTGTTCTTTAAGACTATTTGTGATGCTCTCATTATGGCTACTACCAGAAGAGGTGGGAGCGGGAGCAGTGTGAACCAGCCATGGTGGCCACTTTCTCTTTTCAACGATCTACAAGTTTGGTATGAGCTAAATGTGTCTTCTTTCAGATTAGTTTTCTGTTTCAGGGTGTAAGTCCTTCCTCTACTGCAGAGTACCTGGGGCTTCAGTGAATACTCCCTTAGCACTTCTGATGTGTCTTCTCCTCCAGTCAGCCATGTTGGATCTGTAGAATTCACCTGTCATCACTAAGTAGCTTGAGGACCTCTCAGCATCCTTCCCGTGTGGCCTGCAGTTGATAGAAATCACAGAGAAAGGCAACATAGCTAGTCCAGGGTTATTAGCAACACACTGTCCTGGATTTTGAATGGAAAGTAGAAAATTACAGGAGATGAGATTTATTGCTTTGCACTTTCACCATATCTCTTGGCCAGTGGTGGAGGAAAACTGTTATAGAGAAAAGGTTTATGGGGAATGACTTTTGGTGGGATTGTACAATTTAGAATAAAGGTGGTGAGACAAATCAGGGTGCTATAAGGTGGTAAGGGCCTGAATGAAGCAGAAGGCAGTGAGAATGTAGACATGTGAAAAAACAAAAGCTTGAAAGTATGGGAAAAATAGTCTTTTCTCATGAAGAGTGTCACAGAATACACTGACTGAGGCACATGGGGTGCTCAAACCTAGTTTAAGAACTTTTTTTGTGTGTCTACTAATGCATTGTACATTTCTTCAAAACTTCTGAATTCAACTGACCTATAGTCCCCTGGGATGTGATGGAGACCCAGGATTAAGGGCCCCCTTTGGACAAGCTCCAAGGATTTCTGAACAAGCATGGTATAAGTGGGACACTGGGTCATCTCTTCAAGGCCCTTCCCAGATGGACATAGCACTTGGTGTACTAGTTGGGGAATACTGATGCTAGAGGCAGGAAAGCTGAACACAGGAGGGCAAGGAACCCAGATACTATCAGAGAGGGTTTACGTGAAACTAATAAAGCTCAAGTTTTAGGGCCTCTCATGTGAACAAGTCTTCTCCAAGGTCTTGTACTTAATTTTCTCCATATGATTTTGTTTTCATAAATAGGTTTCCAAAATTATATGAATCTCATGACCACCCAGATCCTGTATCTGTACCTCAATCACCTATCTATATAGTAACTCCCTGGAGCTCTTGACCCTCAAAATAAATTTTTATCATCTGACTACTTTATGTCATCCTTTGTTGCTACTGAGAAATCAGATATCAGCCAATACTTCCAGTATACACAAGTCCAGGGACTCCCATTTGCACTCTTGTCTATGTAAATCAGAGGCCTCAAGAGTTTGTGCAATATTTATGTGCCTTTCCTTTGATTGCATTTTAGATTTTTCATCTTTGATGGTCTTAAGTTTCATGATGAGTAGTAGGTATGAGTTTCTTTTTATTTTATTTGTCTATGTAGGATCTACTAGGCTTTGTCAAGCAGTAAATTGACCTGTTCCATCAATTCTGGGAAATTCTCAGGCAAATCTTCAAATATTGCCTCTGCCTTATAATTAAGAACATTAATTAGGCAGATGTCAGACCTTTTTCTGTCTTGTTTCTCTCTCTCTCTCTCTCTCTCTCTCTCTCTCTCTCTCTCTCTCTCTCTTTCTCTCTCTCATTTTAGAAGCATCAGTTGGCAAATTACTGCCTGTGGCCAAATCTGTTCCATTACCTGCTTTTGTAAACAGAGTTCTACTGAACACAGTCATTCCCCTTTACATGTTGTCTGTGACTCTTTTCAAGCTACAGTGAAACACAGTTGAGTAGGAGAGACAGACACAACCTAATAAACCTAAAATATGTACTATATTACCTTTACAGAAAATGTCTGCTGCCCTCTTGGAGACACTTTATGTTCCAGTTCACAAATTCTCTCTTTGTCTGCTTTTATTGTGCTATTAAAATTGTCCACTTGTTCATTTTGATTATTATATTTTTTATTTCAAATGGACTCTTATAAACTTAAAAGGTCATTTTATAGTTTCCTGTTTCTGATAATATTTTCAAACATTTCCTTTGTGTATTTAAACATAAATTCCATACTTGAGAAGCATACAGACATTTTAATATGTCTAACCCATGAAGTTTTTAAGGTCTGATTATGAAGTCTGTTTTTTGTGTGTTTATTTCTATTTATTTTTATTTATTATTTTAACTTTATATAGCTCATGATTCTTGAAAAACTATCTGTTGAAATATTCAAGCCTGAGATAAAAACATGTTTCCAGAAGGAGGATTTATTTCTGTTCTGCCTGGAGTCAAATATCAAATTCTTTGAGTCTTAGGACCACCAAAGCTGCAAATCCATGTCAGGGCTGTTACAAGGCCAAAATACCTCTAAAATTTTTTCTTTCCTTATTTTTCCTACTGCTAAAAGCATTAGTGCTGTGTCAGAGAACTTCCTTTTTAAAAAAAATTTATTTAAAGAGAAAAAACAAAACAAAACAGAATAAAGGGTAGCAACAATACAGAATTCCAAGGAAAAAAGGAAAAGAACAACAACAAAAAATCCTAAGAAATTATTACTTGACAAATTACATACTGACTTCTTGGAAATAGTTGTTCAAATTACAAAGTTAAAACATGTAAAGTAGACATTCAAACAGTGAGGCTGTTAACAGTTCTGCTCCACGATCTGACAAAAACAGCAATATGGTCATCCATCTTACCCACTCAAATATACATGCAATTATATCAAAAGGGTAATTTTTTTTTTTTTTTTTTTGGTACCGGGGATTGAACTCATGACCTCATGCTTGCCAGCCAGGCGCTTAAGCCACTGACCTAAATCTCCGGCCCCAAACGTGTAAAATTAAACACAACAAAACAGAACAAAGCGGACCACAAGAAAGCAATGTAAGAGACATAAATTTCAAAATTAGACAATCGGAGATATTCACTCTCTATCATATTGACTCTTGCTTTCTTCCAAATAGTTGTCCATATTGTCACATACAGGGAATTCACATGAAACAACATAGTATGGAATTGATCTGAGCAGGACGGGAGAGCATTTCAGGTCTTCAAGACCAGACATTAAGGAAGCCAAGAATAGCTGTCATAGTATCTCTCATTCTCCTCAAAACAGCTGTCCATACCTTCATATGTGTTAAACTTAAACAAGACAAAGCAAACTAAAATCACTTTAAACAAAAAGTGATAGTTTTTCTGGATTTCACATCATGACATTATGGAATCAGCACTGGGTACTGTAGTGTCTCTTTTTCTTCAAAGTAGTTGTTCATTTCAACATGTGTTATATAGTTGGTTCTTGTAAACTGTTTATAAGCTCTACACATGCATGAGCCTCTAAATGTATAACTGTCCTTTCTATATTAGAGATAAAAACAAAACAAAGCAAGACAAAACAAAACAATTCCTAGAAAAGCATGAGGCAAAAAAGTCACATAAAACCGCAATACTAGGTGATCTACAATGGTTACCATGATGTCTCAGCAGTATATAACAACATTAATAAAAACGAAGCATTGGAGACATTATAAGACTTCAAAAGCAAGTAATAATCAAACCAGAGTGGGTATCTTAGTGAATCTTGTCATCTTCAGTGTAGTTGCCTATACTCTTAGACTTCATGCTATCCATCATAACAGATTTAAATAAAATCAGTCAATACAGAGTAGCAATCTAACAAACCAGATTCAAATAAGATCAGTCATAATAAGACAGTATAAGTTACAAAGGGCTTCAGATTAAGTTGATAGGAAATTAGGGATGATCACCATAATATGTCCTCTTATTTTGGGGATAGCTGACCATATCCTCAAGTCTAGTGTAAGTAGACAAACTGGAACAGCACGTAATCCATCCAAGCAGAGTGGTGAGAATAATGTAAATTTTAAATCTTGTTACCCAATTAACAATATCCTCTGCCTCCCTTTTTTAGACAATTCCTCCTCTTTCACTCCCATGGGATGCACTGCTTGTTTTGGGTCCCACTGCCTCCCTATATAGAGCATCTCAATGGACCCTATCTCCTTATCTACTCTGCCTGTGTTTCTGTTAATATTTCAAGGCCATCTATATTAGAGATTACAGCCAATCTTCTCTGCCTTATTTCTGCTATTCTGTTTTTCTGCCATTGATGTCTATATTTCTGTTCCATTCCATTATCTGCCCTGTTCACTGAGGCCTCTCTGCCACTGTTCCTGAAATACTTATATTCTTGTTCTCTTTCCCTAGAATGTCCTTAAGTATTTTTTGTAGGGTTGGACTGGTGGTCACAAATTCTCCTAGTTCCTCTTTGTCATGGAAGCATCTTGTTTCTCCATTAATTTCTAGAGAGAGTTTTGCAGGATACATCAATCTGGGCTGGAGATTGTTCTCCTTCAGTGCTTGAATTACTTCACTCCAAGCTCTTCTTGACCTGATGGTCTGTGTGGAGAAGTCTACCATGATTTTGATGGATGGGTTTTCCTTTATAGGTGATCTGTTTGTTTTCTCTGATGGCTTTTAATATTCTGTTCTTATATTGAATTTCTGGGATCTTGATTATTCTGTGTCTGGGTGTAGTTCTGTTTGGGTTGTAGGTGGCTGGAGTTCTGTATGCTTCATACCTCTGCATATCATTTCTTTTTTTCTATGCTTGGGGAATTTTCCTTAATAATTTCTGTGAATAGCTGTTGTAATTCCTCTGTTTTGATTCCTGCTTCTTCATTCACATGCTTTATTCTTAAGTTATAGATCTTCTTGTCAACTTCCAGTATTTGTATCTTTACTGTCTGCTCCCTTGTTATTTTTAACAGATCTTCCCTTTCATAATCACATATTGCAAGCCTGTGCTCAATTTTTGATAGTCTACCTTTGGTTTCTTTCAAGCAGATTTGCCAGCTTTCTATGGAGTCTTTAGTTTCCTGATAATCTCTTTGAATCTGCTTCATGAATTCTAGTTTTTTTCTGTATTCTTCATTAAATTTTTCTCTCCATTTATGTTCGTCCATTCTTCTGTCTGTGTCTTCTTGAGAGGTCCCCAGCCTTTCTTTTATTAATCTACTTATATCTTGTTTAATTTGAATTAATATTTCAGTTTTGGTCCCACTTACGAGGTCCTGAAGATATCTCTTTATTTCCAATAATGCTTTGTTTGATGTTGCATTTTTGCTGCCCTCAATCTCTTTTGTATTTACCTCTCCTGGATCAATGTTCTCAGGGTTGGGGGCTGGGGGTTTTTTCTTATTTCTCCCTCTCATGTTTTGGTTCCTTCCATACAACTGTACAGTGTAATTCCCAGACCCTTTTCTTGTTGGTTAAGGCTCCTCTAGAGGGCACAGGCTAGGAGCTTTTGACCTCTTCAGTTGGTTATCAGAGATTAAAGTTCACGCACAGGCAGTGTGCGCTAGCTCCTCCCCTCTGGGCCAGTCAACCTTTGCAGCCCTTCACTGTGTCAGTGTGCGCCGATCTCAGGGAATTAATTTGTAGGGACTCACTGGGTCCCAGCTAGGGGCGTGGCCTAGTCCAAGCAGATTCCACCAATCTGCTTGACGAGGGGAGCAACCAACTGAACCTACTTACTTATGGAGTTAGGGCTCTCCTGCCCAAATCCAACATGTCTTCCAGTCAGTTTTCCCTTTCCTGTAGGGGGGTCTTATTCCCATCACTCACCATAAGTTGATGCCAGTCCCTGAAAACTGCTGGGCTCCCTGACCTCTGCCTTCAGTGCGGCTGCAGTACGAATTCACGGTGCCTCTGGGTGGGTCGTGTGCAGGGCCGGTCCGGGAGAGCCGCATGCAGGGCTGTACAGCTCCGCACTCCAGTGGCTCAAGCCAGTTGCTTCAGCATGGATTGTTTTGTCAGGTCTCCAGCAGGAATTCAGGCTGCTCGAGAAGGGCGCTGTGCTCACTGATCTTAGCTTCTCTTATGGTAGCCCCAGGATCTCATATTTGAGCAGTTTTTTGCACTTTAGTTTCTTCATGGGTTGTGAGAGTCCATCTCTCTCTGTTTGGGTCTCTCCAGGGTGTTTTATTCTGGCATTTAAGCTGTCTCTCTCAGAGAGGGTCCCTTTCCTGCTACCTTCCGGTCCGCCATCTGGACTCTCCCTCAGAGAACTTCTACACTAGACTGTGTATAGTTCCTTTCACCATTGAGTTTCTATCATCCAGGACAGTGCTTGGCCTAATACTCAAAGAATGAATGAATGATTAGGATTTGTTGATGTGGCTCTCTAAATACTCATAGTTCTCAAATTTGTCTCTTCATTTTCTTCTCATGCTTATGATTCTGGCCAGGTCCTTATCACATGTTTATCTGGACTGTTTTAAAGGTTATTTCCCAATTTAGTAGTCTTCAGCTGAGGGTGTATTTCAGGATTTATTTGCTATGCCAGAAAAAAATATGTTTTCAAAAATCAAGAATAAACTGAGAAAATCTCTAGTTTAAAATACTCCACAGATGATTCTACTATGTGCCTCCAGTGAAAGACATTCTATTTCCACTTGTTTTTCAGTCTTGTCCCTCTTATATTCACTTTCTATATTCCATTAGAGAATTCATCTAACATGCAAATCTGATGACTCTACTCTCATATGAAAACCTTATAGCGACTCTCTGTCAACTAGAGGATGAGCGTCAAGCCATTCAGTATTGTTTGCACAGTCCTTCATTCTGTCTTTCACTCTGCTTTGGTAGCACTCAATTTTGTGCATTCATTCTTCATGTACTATCTTGTCATTATGTCTTGCTTTTGCTGAAGTCATTCTCTGTGCCTCCAAGTCCTATATTTTTCTTTTTTTACTGGCTTTCTTATTCTTGCCTTTAGCTCTAGGACCAACTTTGGCTGTAGAAAGTCTCCCAGGCCTGAAGGTTGGATTTAGTGTTATTAATCATTGGTATTCTGCTTCATCAATTCTCTGTTACACAGAAAATAGAAGTTTCTGCTAGAGTGTGACCTCCTCAAGGAACTTAGGTCACTCACCTTGGTTTCACACAGGGCTCAGAATATTGCAAATTCAAATAATAAATAAAGAACAAAATAAAAGATCTTAGGACATAAGGAGATCTTTCGTGAATGGGAAGGAGATAAAGCAGTAGAGGAAGAAAGGGAGAAGGGAAGTAAAGGGGATTAAAAATGGAATTAAGATGTGTTATATACATGTATCAACCCTACACAAGGAATGTAAACATTATGTACTGCAGACATATACTAATAAAAATAAAAAATTAAAAAAGATATTTATTGCCTAGAACAAAGCACACGTACTTACTATATATTGAATTGAACTGTCTAGGATTGTCCTTTAAAATTATATGCCTTAAGTATTTGCAAACAATGGGCAATGAATGGGGCCTTTGAATGTCATGAGACTTGTGATCATATTTTTCAAATAAATTGAGTTGTTTCTGATTGTATTAGGAATAAAATGAGAAGAAATGTGGGGGTTAAAGGCAAACTTTATTAAAATAGAAAACTGAAAGAGTTTTCAAACAGATAGTGAGAAAATGTTAAGGGCCAAGCATGTGCAATCCCATGAGTGGACACTGGCCAAAAGTTGTTCTCTCTGTGAAGGCTGATTGGCTAAGGGAGGTCCATCCTTTCTTGGAAGTTGGGGTTTCTTTTTCATTCTTCAATCCTGCCTGACAGCTTGACCAAGCCTCCTGAGCAAAATCTTCCCCTGACATAATTAGTGCTATCGACACAAGCAAGATTGACAGGCTCATGTGCAATTCCCTTAAAACAGGAAAAAAGCAGAAGATGGGGTAATGGAAGTAGTGAACCTCCTGCAATATGAATCTGAGTATCCCTTAGCGTCCCGATCTCCTTCAGTCTCTGTTAACCTAGCCTTCCCCAAATAATAAACAGGGTCAAGTCTTCTGAAATTTTATTATGAAGGACCAGGAGGATCAGAACTGGTGACACCATAATTGGCTTCTAAATTATTCTAAAGATCCACCTTATTCAGAAGATGGGACTATAATTTCACATTGGTCTCCAGAATGCATATCACTTTGACTTTCTCCCTGGTTTACATTACTTTCATCTTTTTAATCCAGATCAACATCAGAACCATGATCCTTTGGATAGAATAAAATCCAAAATCTGTTTGATATCATGCATTAGCAGGTGTTTATGAAATGTTAATTGATAAGGTTAATGATCATGAAAAGGAGAAAAATATGTTTTTTGGCACTGTCCCCAGTAGATACAATTTCCACCCTCTGCTAGAAAGCAGCAATAGTAATACTCCAAGAATTCTCAGAGAGAAAATAAAGAGGTGGCATCAAGAACATCTCATGCAGGAAGCTGTGAACTAGAAGGATCAGAGTGAGGACAGCTGCCACAGTACTCCCCTCCCTCCTCGGAAGCTGCTGCCCTCAGAGGGACATGACAGCTGGACATTAGCAAGAAAACCATGGCAAGATCAGTTTGCCAGTAGAAGGAAGGGAGGGGAAAAAGAGCGTGCTTGGCAAAAAACCATCTGACACACTGATGAATAAGCAAAGGATTCTATACACAAAGCTGCTTTTCTACAGAGATTCCTTTTATCTTTTTTTCCTGGAAACTGCTATACACCCTTCTGAAAAGGAAGTCTCCTTTCTAAAATGACCTATCACTTTAGATCAACCTACTTAGAGGTGAGGTTCACTACCACAGAATAGTGGAGGCAGTATATGATAACAGAGAACATAGGTTTAAGAGAGTATGTTATTTCTTCCTGGCTATGTGATCTTAGATAAGACACTTAATCCTTCTGAGTTTAGCTTTCTTAAACTCTGAGAATGATAAAAGTAAAATATAGATATTAGATGCATATATATATATTTTTTTTTATGAGAATTAACCAATCAAATGTATGTGAACGAGTATTTTGCCTCTAGATAATCATGTAGTTTAGGGCATTCTGTCTAGAGTGGGCTGAGGAGAGGAAAGAGCAGATAGTGCCGCTCATGAATAAAGCTGTTGCCAAACCCCATCTCCCTCTGGAAAAACACGCAAATAAATCCAGATTTATGCAGACATGTGTCAGGGTCTGCATTCATTAGCCAATTTAAATAATTTTATATCTTAAAATAATTATGGCATTTGCTGTACTGTTTTCCAACACATAGGAGGTCTAAAGCAAAATGCCCTGAAGACTACCACATGCAATCATTGCATTTATTTTACATCTTTAATGAATCCTCCTGTCCCCAGAGCTCTGTTGCCATTCCTGGGAAGCCTCGTGACCACAGAGGACAGTCTGCCCTTTTTCCTCTGCACATGCATTTCACTTCAGCAGAGGACAGGGGATTTGGAGAAATATTTTCTCTCAAAAAAACCGCAAATACAATAAAATAGTAGTATGTGGTTTGTCTCTCAATTCAAGCATGCAGTGCTCTTAAATTCTACAGATGCCTGAAGTGTTTCATCATAAATGTAAGTAGTTGATATCTACACTTTTGCACTGCTATTCCTTGCAGTGGATTTAGGGACTGAGGGTGATATCCCATCCCTGAATCCATAGTTCCTGTTCTATTTTTCATATTCAGAAAACAATACTAGGTATAAAAGAAGGGACCACACATCCCTGGCTTCATCTAAATTGAATAATACCACTCTCAAAGTGGCCCCAGGGTAAGAGTGATTGAACAGAGAATGAACATAAGCACCATTGGTATATAACCTGTCAACAAATAGGGAACATATAACATGCTTACAGGCTGTAGAACTGCACCACCTAATCTTACTTAGACTCTGTTTGAATGATATCCCAGATGTATCAAATTTGAGTTTTTAAATAAGTGCTGCCAGACTAGGAAGGCAAGTATTATTCTTAACAGTGACCCACAAAGTCCACAGGCTTAAGCCTCTGCCATCTTACACCACTCCTCATTTTACCAACTTTGCTTTTCATGTTTCATCCATAACTGACCATCTTTCTCTTTCCTAAACACATCACTCTGATTGGTCTCAGGGCCTTTGCACTGACTATTCCCTGTATGGAATACCTTTCCCCTGGGTTTTTAAAGATTATCTCATCATACAGCTGACAACTGAAAAGCCTCCTAATCAGAGAAACCATCTCTGTCCACTTTACACTAATGCATGCTTCTCTATTACTTTTTGCTATCTTTGAAGGCCTTATTCTTTGGACTTGATACCTTTATTTGTTTTCTCAATGCCTCTATTTTCCTGTAGAATGGAAAGGCCTTGGGGAAAGGAGCTTTATCCATCTAGTTCACCACTATGTTCCCAGCATCTAGAATAGTGCCTGCTGTAAAGTAGATGCTAACAGTCTACTCAGGGTGTCCATTTCAGTTTGTCTAATGAAGAAACCAAGATCACAAAAATTAGGTGACTCATTAGGATCCAACTGGGTACACCTGGGGCATCTGTTAAGTTTTAGACTTGTGATTTTCTCTGAAAATAAGAAAGTTCATTGCTTCCTGTTAGATAACCTGAATTGTCATGTGATCCTGTGGTACCGCATTGGAGTTTGTGATTCCTCATCTTCAGAGATAGGTAACATGTGTCAGATCAACCCAGACATAGGAATGGATAGTCAGCCATTTGAGTGATGCTTCTGTACAAACTTAACTGAGTGGTCAATGGTGCCAATCCACCTTATTTTCCTGGGTTTGGGTCCCTTGTGGGGTACAATGATTGTTATGATTGATACACTATGTCAACTTGAAAAATTTAGAAGTTTAACTGAGAGACTCAGCAAGGATCCAGGATCCTTACTTTGTAAATATCCTCATTCTGTGCAAGAGGAGAGCACAGAGATTTTGTGAGTGCTACACCCACCCTGGAGCCAGAAAGGCGAAGGGAGGGATGACCTGTGTATAATATAGAGGAGGAGCAAAGGCTTGTGCCCCCTTTTGCTCTGGCTGCTGCCTTGAAATGTTGCCCCAGTGCCATGCCACCCTGCCTTGGAACCAGCTGATTATGGACTGAAACTTCCACAAATAGTGAGATAAATAAACTTTTCCTTCCTTCATTTTGGGTTTTGTCCCAACAATGAGAAAAAAGTAACCAAGACAATGATTTTTAAAAGCTGCCTGAAGGGATGCAAACAGACTTAATCTGTTATGGTCTTGAGTGGGTCATTTACTGATGTTGGGTGATCATGGACTAACCTATTGATCTGTCTCTGAAACAGAGATGATTTAAGCTTTTACATGGTTGCCCTGAGCTGAATGAGCCCAAACATATAAAATGCCCAACTCAGGGGTAGGGGCACAGGATAGTCACTGAATACTTTGACATTTTTCTTTGTCCAATTTTGATTGAAGACTTTCCTTGGGATGTGAGCTGAGTTTTTCTTCTTGCATTGACCTTTTTTCTGCATTTCTCTGTTTTCCATGTACCTACAAACCTGCTTCATGATGCACAAGTAGTTGGTTGATACCTGGTGATTTAATTAATAATGACAGAAAGAGGTAAATCTCTAAGGTGGTAAGATGTTTACATGGAGTATTCATCATGCTCAGTAGATATGATGTTGAGGGAAAGGACTAAACTATGTGGCTGCCTATGTGCAAGCTGAGGGGACACAAAGAATTCTGAGCATCACCAACAGAGGCCTCATTCCTATTGCCTCCCACAAAGAAAATGCCAGTCAGAACAGCTCTATGGCTCTATCATTAGGTCAAGGCGAGAGAACAAAGTGAGGTGTGCTTAAGAGGCAATGAAAGAGACATCCAAGAGTGAGTCCCAGTGCTCCCAGTCAAGTTTCACAGGTAAGGGTTTTCTTCAGATTCTCTCATATACCTTAGACCTTTTAAGCACAGCTTAAAATATTGGAATATTCACTATAGAAGAATGCTGAAATTTAAGAAAGAAGAAAAGAGGCCACATTTAAGAAAGCAATACATTCTAATATATCTATCTATCTATCTATCTATCTATCTTGACAATTTTAACATGTAACAAACTCAGTAGATGTAATGGGTAGAGGTAAACACAGGCTTCCAACTAACTGTAAGACTAATACCTGCTTTGTCACAGTGTTACAGAGAGAGTAATTTAGGAAGAGTTTGTTAAACTCTAAGTCACTGTGAAAACCAGGCCTTTTTACAATGATGATTCCTAGTGAGGAGGGCTGGAACAGGGAAGACGTCAGAACTACACAGGCTGCTCAAATGCTTGGCCCTGCATTAGCTTCCAGCTCGCAGAGCTCAGTTACCACTCAGCTGCGAATAAACCCAAGATGCAGCAGCTCAGCTCAATTCCCTCTGTGCTCCCTTCCCTCCTTGAAAATATCAATGGGGAATTGAATGGAAACAAACCATGCAGCAAAAATGTGCTGAAGAGGAAAGAGGCTTGTTGTACACTTGGAAATTGCCTCTAAGCTGTACTTGTTGGAGGTAAAGCAGTTTAAAAACATCTGTGTATCAAATACACAGAATCAAACGGCAGAGGAAAGATGTTAGTGAGCAGTGTTATAGGCCCCTTTCCTCATCAGCAAACATGCTCTATGATGAATCATTTATTTGGCTAGGTGGAATTCAGGGTAGAGAAAGAAAACCTTTCCAGTTAATTGAAGAAAGGCAGCAAAGCTTTTTTCTGTCTCAAACCATGTTGCTTGCTGGAATCATGTAGCTTTAAAAAACTATGATTAACAGAAGAGTGTGATGTATAGATTCAGGCTTTGTGAGAAAAAATCTGGACCATTCTCAAGAGATGACTACAGCATCTTTGTCCACATGTCACATGTCTTGATGGCTTCATTTACCGTGTCAACCCCTCTCATCATGTCTTCAGCATCACCTGTCCTTGGGTTTCATTCTGTGGCAGATGCTCTTGTTCTCTTTACTAAGAAGCACTCACTATTACTATTACATTATCCAGTTCTCTGTGATTCCTCTCACACAATGAGATCTATTTGAGCAAATTCCACTGGGACTTGTTTTTTCAACTTCATGATGCCTGGCAAAGTGAGACGATGAGAATGCCATGAAAAATACTGAAATTTGATTAGACTGAAGCCCAGACAGCAGGATTATGGCAATGTTCTTAACCTTCTTCTTGTGAGCTGGTGGCAGTTACTTGTGCTTTCACCCAAGAGGAAAAGAGGATGAATTAGGTGGAAAACAGCACATTCATTAGAATTGCCCTATGTAAAGGGTCTGGCACAGTTACCTTGTGTTCAATGGATCATGCAATTGTCAACATATAAGTTCATTACCCAGAGGGCAGTGGTAGGGGGGAAAAGGAGAAGCATAGTATATCAAGGCTTCTCAGCCATAGCATTGCATAAACTTGGGGCTGGATAACTCTTTGTTGTGGGGGGCTACACTTGGGTCTGTAGGGAATTTAGTAGCACCCAGTCCTCTGCTGATTAGGTAGATACCAGTAGTATCTCTCTCAAACTGTGACAACAAAAATGACACCAAAAATTCCAAAGTGTTTCCTACTGTAGTGCAATAAAGTAAATAACAAATCCCGATTCTCTTTGCGTCTGATGTCTCACTTTTCTAGTGACCTGCTTGACAGGAACTTGTTGTAATGCTACAAGGAGACAATGATATTTAGACATGAGGCTGAAGGAGACAGTTTAAAAAACACACAAAGTCTGATACTTCATCAAATCATCATGACTTAACTGTGTCTTGCAGAACATGAGGATGTCTTCCTTTGCTCTAAATATTCAGGAGAAAAGAGCAAACTTGCTAAAATCCCACCCATTACTTCCTATGAAAGGCTTTTTTAGTTGTTTTTTTTTTAAACAAAAACTTACCTTTAAAATAATTTCTTTTCCTTCATGAATTAGTCCTATCTTGTCTTTTACTACAGCAAAATGGCACTTAATGAATCTTTGAAATTTAATATAGGATAATATTGCAAGACTTTCTGAAGTTTAATAATAGTCATTTGAAAAAAGTTGGCAAAAGATTTGAAAGGAAAGTGCTTTAAACCATTGTGGGTTTTTTTTTCTGTTTTAATGAATAAGCAATCTGCTTGGATTTCCCCTTTTGTCCTCTTATTTTTACTAAACAACAAATGAATTTGTCATAGAAACCTGTGCATATATAACAGTCTATCAGCAATAACTAGCTATTCTGGAGGAACCAGGGAGCAGGAAGAGAGCTGTGACTGAACCCATGGAAATGGTTCCCAGATTTTCCAACTTTACCTCTGTAAGCAGATGCCTTATACCTAGACCTAGGCCCTCAATGTTCCCTTCTTTTGCAAATGATCCTTTTGAGTACTATGACAAATTAGTCCTAGTTTTTACGTCAGCAGGCTCCCTGAGATTCTTGATGACTGCAGCGTTCACACTGGTCCTGTTTCCTTCTAATCAGGTAGGGCTGAACATAGAGAATAGAGTAGAAGAGAATTAAATATAACACAAGCAGCTACTCTGACCACCACCATGACATTAGCAGCTTCTTCACTAGTACAAAGGACTTTCACATGGATTTTTGCTTATAATTTTGAACTAAAGAGGACAAAAAAAGATGTTTCTACCTCATTGTACAAATGAAGAAGCTGGTACTCAGGGAGATATGACAGTTTTCTTTTAATTTTAAGCAAGTAAGTATTGAAGCTGGAATTTATTATAGCTTAAATGTCACCATTGAAAGAAAAACACCAGGTCTCTCTTCTGCTATGGGTTTAAAATAGTTATCAGTCCTTAAAACCACTTTGTACTTTTCCCTCTGGTTTACTAGCCAGAAAGAAAGCTTATAATTATTAATTTAACTGGAATGAAACCTCCACAACAGCACAGAACCTGCTACATAGGAGGCATTTGATAAAAACTTGTTGAAAAAATTTATATATTTAAGGACCTTCAGGAATTTTGATATTAAAGAAAGAAGCAGTCCAGAGTGCAAATACAAACATTCTAGGCCCTAATAGCATATTTGCTGTCTATGAATATGAATAAATATGTTGACCCAGTTCATGCATCTGTCTCTGGTGAATGTGATTAGTTTAAATAAGTCCTCCCAAATTTACAGTCATTTCAGGAAGCACTGGAAATGTATTTCTCTGGTCTGTAAAGATGAGGACAGTTCATAGGCTGTGTTACATTTATAATGCTCTGAAGAACTGAAGCTTCATTAACATTTATTCTCTTTTAAATTCCACATGCACATCTTAAGATGCAGATAAATTTGTAGCTAGTTTTATATATATCCTTTCTTCATTCCTGTCAGTTCACCTATGCTTTGGAGCCAAATGACTGGGAACACTTGGTATTCCTGGAAATGGAATAAGATCTCTCGTGCAGGAGAAGCACCCTGAGGCTGACACATGTTTGTCTTTCATTCTTCCTTGCTTTTGTAAATGGGTGACAAAAGTCAGTGACTCCATGCCAAAAAAAGGATTGCCTCCACTCACAATGACACCAAGGTGATTACATCGTTGGGTATCACTAAGTCAGGAAGAGAGGAAGGTAGACTGCTGACTACCATCTCATGAAGATACCTTCCCCAAATATTTCAATTTCTGGTTTAGCCTAGGAAGTAAATTGGTGCCCCTCCTCTGGTGATCTTGTTCTTTGCTCAGATCTTTATTACCCAGGGCCCAGAGAGTGTCATCTCCTGTGTGAGAGGCATCACTTTCTGTAAGATGCTGAATTCCACACCTTGCTTAGATGCCTGGGAGCCAACGTAGCATATATCTATAAAGTGGTGTGCTTCCTCTAAACTGGTTCTTAGTTGGCTATGGTTCTTAACATAGCCAATTTAACCCTAACCCCAGCGGGCATTTAGCAAGGTCTGTACACTCTTTTGTCATAACTAGAGTAGGGAGAATGCTACCAACATAAACAGATAGAAACCAAAAATGCTATTAAATGTCCCTCAGTGGAGAGGACACCTTCCTGTGCAATGAAGCAAAGAAAATCACAAAGGCAGGTCTGTGTAATACAGACTGTTTAGGTTTGCTCAATAGAGAATCTTTTTATTGTTAAAACAGCAAGTGGCTTTTATCCAGAGGCCTTTGGTTTATATTGAATCTACAAGTCAGAAAAGGTAAGGGGTTTGGTGCTTGTTTCCAGTAAGTTAGCCATTGCCTGTAGCACCATGGTTGGCACATGGTATGCTTCATACATATTTGCTGAATTATTGGGAAATTCAGTTAACTACAGGTAAGTAGAAGATTGCCAAGAAATTTAAGGATAGGACAGAAGCAGAGGGTCAGTTAAGTTGCAGACTCCCTGAAATTGGCTGCCCAAACAGTAGCCTATGGTCTGGAGATTTGAGGATCAGAACTTCAGCCACCAAAGACAGTTCAATCTGAGACATCGATTTGAGCTCCCAAAGCTCACAGAACTGGTTCTTACACATTTCTTTTCTACTTCTATGAGCATCTAATACCAAAGGTTAGAACAACTGGTGTCTTTGGAGGTGCTTAGAAATGGAGGTTCATCAGCATTTCAGGAGCCAAAGTGTGGTTCTTAGCTGGGCCTTTTTTGGCATTTGGGCCTGTTCCCTCTTCAAATCTTGTATCACTGTTTTCAGGTTAGTTTTTCTAAAGGCAGTTCTGGCACATCAGCTTATGCTAAAACCTTTAGCAACTTCCAGTGGCTTACCAAATTAAGTCCCAACTCTGCTCAGACAAGTCCTCAAAGCTCTTTATAATCTGACCCCCTATCCCCTTCCTCACTCTTAATTTCCCTGTCCTGTACTTCTGTTACCTCTTTTCATTCTATTGCATCATGTATATACTATTCAAACTGCACTGTTTGCTTGTCACTTGTGGCTACCACATCAGTTGAATGGTGGTCAAACTTGTTCTTAAGTATTTCTTCTTTGGGGGGATCCAGGAAGATGGCAGATCAATATGCAGAAAAGTAAAGAGTCTCTCTGAGAGAAACAGTTCAGATGCTGGAATATAGCATCTTGGAGAAGACCTGATGGAAGGAGATGGGTCCTCTCTACCCAGGAAGAAACTAAAGAGGAAAAAAAAAAAGAAAGGAAAAAAAAGAGAAAAGAAAATTGTGGATGGAAGGCTGTAGCCAGACCACTCTCACTGGAGCCGGTCCCATTGTGTACAAAATGCTGCTGGAATCCAAAGATGCATGGTCGTGGTGAAATTGGGGGTTAGCGAGCCCAAGGGCCTTAGTGGGAGAATGCAGTCAGAGGGGAGAGGCAGAGCAGAGAACAGCACCAGCTCAGAGAACTGCACTGGCTCAACTTGCAGTGAGTGTGAGGAACTCAGTCCTCTGTGGGAGTGGGCAGTTGGCTGGGTGGCATTTTGGAGTCTGGCAGGACAAGCCCTGGGCTAGAATTGCAGTGGATTCAGTCAGTCACTCCTAGTGCAGAGTAGATTGGTGAGAATTGCTTGGACTAAGTCCTGCCTCTGTGTGCGATCCAGTAGCCAAGGACAAGTTCTCGCTGAAGCTATCCCTAACTGACCCCAACTGCGTGGCATACACTAAGTGGTGAAGATTCCCAGTGGCTGTCCAGCTCAGAAGAGAGGGCCCAGCCTGCCCTGCCCCTGCTTGTACTTCAGTGCCCATCAGCAGACTGAGGAGGATAGCAACTCCTAACCAGCATGCTTCAGAGTAATCGTAGACAATACAGGAAATGCTGGGGACCCCCACTATCCACTTTTCTGGAAGAAACCAGAAACATGACAAGAGGAAGAAACAAAAGGAAGTTTCTAACCTCCAACCCAAACAGTACTGACCCAGGAGAGGTAAACAAAGGAGAGACTGGGGGTTGCACACCTGCGGTTTTGGAAAAAGCGGCATCTGACATCAAGAATTATCTTTGTGACATTATAAAAGATCTCAAAACACAAATACTAATACATGTAAAGGAAGATATAAGAAAAATAATAAAAGAAATGCTAAGCACCTCCTAAGAAGACACAGATGGAAGAATGGAGGAGCATAGAAAAAGGAGAGAAACCTTTGATGAAGAATATAAAAAAAATCTAAAATACACGAAACAGATTCAAACAGATTAGCAGGAAATTAAAAACTCCATCAAAAGCTGGAAAATCAGTTTGAAAGAATCTAATTATAGACTATCAAACCTTGAAGACAGGTTTGCAACATGTTATCAAGAAAGATCTCTTACAAATAACAAGGAACCAGGAAGTAACAATACAAAAGCTAGAAGATGACAAGAGGATCTATAACTTAAAATAAAAGATGTGAGTAAAGAAGCAGGGGTAAACACAAATGAAATACAAAGGCTATTTACAGAACTAATTAAAGAAAACTTCCCAAGCATAAGAAAAGGAAATGATATTCAGATAAATGAGGCATACAGAACTCCAACCAGTTATAACCAAAATAGATCTACACCCAGACATATAATAATCAAGATCCCAGAAATTCAACACAAGAGAAGAATTTTAAAAGCTGTCAAAGAAAAGAAACAGATCACCTATAAAGAAAAACCCATCAGAATCATGACAGACTTCTTGACACAAACCATCAAATCAAGAAGAGCTTAGAGCAAAGTATTCCAAGCCCTGAAAGAAAATAACCTCCACTCCAGATTGATGTACCCTGCAAAACTATCTCTCAAAATTAATGGAGAAACAAGATGCTTCCATGACAAAGAAGAACTGAGGGAGTTTGTGACCACCAATCCAACCTTACAAAAAATACTGAAGGACATTCTAGAGGGAGAGAAAAAAGACTATGGTTTCAAGAACAGTGACGGTGGGGGGTCACTGAACAGGGCAGACAATGGAATGAAGGGGAAAAGTAGACAACCAATGGCAGAAAAGTAGCATGGCAGAGATGAGGCAGAAAAGGTTGGCCATAATCGCTAGCATGGATGGCCTTGATACACCAATAAAAGGAAACACAGGCAGAGTGGATCAGGAGATAGGGTTCATCGAGATGCTCTATACATGAAATATACTTAAACTGAAAGAGGGCTTATGGACTGAAAGTCAAAGATGAGAAAATAATGCTCTATGTGACAGGGAACCAGAAAAAAGTAGGAGTAGCTTGCCCATCACCTGCAGATTGGTTGGAAAGACATAAAACTTTTATACATTGGAGAAATATTCAGCTATAAGGAAGGAAAACCTTAAGGCTCTTGTAGGTAAATGGATACAACTTGAGACCAAGCTCAGGGGTAAAAAGGTTCAAATCCACTTAGATAAATAGTGGCTGCCTCCCTAATCTAAAAACTATAGGAGTTAGTAGGGTACAAAATGCACAATGTACCCTGGGAAAGTGAAAGGGAAGGAATTATCTAAATAGGGAAGGCAGAGGACATTGGTAATCTTGTATCATGATTTGAAACCCATATTACTTTCATTGCTCTGTTTAGTTTGGTGATACTCTGTTCCAGTTGGTCTACTTGTATTAGATTTGAGGGCATAGACAGCTATTCCAAAGATAGCAGGATCTTGACTGATTTTTATTTGAATCCTTTATGTTTGATAGTATCATGTTTGAGAGTATAGTATTATGTTTGAGAGTATAGGTAACTACTCTAAAGACAATAAGATTCACTAGGATACCCATTCTGGTTTGACTGTTACCTTCTTTTGACATCCTATAATGTCTCCAATGTTTTGTTTTTATTGAGTTTGGTCCATACTGTTATTATATGGGCAATTCTATTGGAGATAACAAGAGACATCATGGTAACCATAGTAGATCACCTTGTATTGTGGCTTTAAATCATGTACTATGTCCGTCCTTTTGTTTTGAATGACCCCATTTTTTTGTTGGTTTTTTCTTCTCATTTGGTTTTATTCTTTTCAAAATAAAAAAAATAAAAAGAGATATTTCTTCTTTAACCGAGTTCTTTTTTCAGGGGTACTTCTGCTTCCATAAATATGCAAATCACTCTATACTGATGAATTCAAAATGCCAGAATAAATACCTAGTCCTATCTACTGCTGCCATAGAGGATGTATGTGAATTAAAGAGATAATGCTGCCTGCACTATCCTTTCATCTTCCCCAAATGAGCTATATTCCTTCAAAGCATTATTCAGATTTCACATTGCCTCCCATGTGTGCTTAGCATAGCAAGGAAGACCTAGCCTGCTGAAACCAGGGACTTCAGGGCTTTGCTGAGCCATGATTGGTGCTAATATATATGTTTAAGGTGCTACACAAGCTCTTGAATTTATTATTTAGTTTAGATAAGTTTTCGTTTTAATCAAAGTTTTTCTTCGTTGTGGTGCTATCCTATGGCAGACACACATCTACTTTCAGGAATATCTGAAGACTCTGAACATGTTAACAAGACTGATTTCACAAAGGCTTTGCCTAGCTTTATCATCACCATTGTTTGTTTTAGAAATAAATTTCCTTTTGAAGAACAAAATAAGTCAGGAAACTTCAGTACTCAACAAGAAAGTGTGACGAATGTAGGAGGTATGAACATTGGTAATATGACCCAGAGTTAGGGTGACCTTGTTCATTAAATCTAAGAACCACAGGAGCACAAGGAATATTCCTAGAAGATGGAATCATAATGAAAAGAAAATGTTGCTTCTCAAATATGACCTTGCTTTATGGCCACACAAAATATAGTGTAAAATAAGGGGAAGAGAAGGAGGGGGAGTATAATAACAGCAGCAACAGCAGCATCTTCCTGCCTTTAGCACCCACCAGCTAATACAGGATTTTCAAAACATATGTCTTCCTTTGCAAAGTCGAGGGTTTCTGGGCTGTCTTACATATTTATAGTGGCTATGTGTTCCCTATGCCCCCAGTGGTTCCTGTCTGCCACCCCTTAGGTGAGCATAAGACCACTATTCCCTAGGCTCTGGCCACAGATACCTGTCTAGGCTCTATCTGCTGCCAACACTAGGACTAGACTCTCCTAAGCTTCATTGGGTTTTATGCTGAAGAGCTCAGTGGAATCTCTGCCCCACACAGAAGTTACTTAGTTACTATGATATCAAACAGTGCTGTACATGTACTTAAAGTCAGAAAGGCTGCCTTGCTTTTTCTTTTTGAAATAAAGCCCTCCATTTCCAATTCTCCTTTCAGAAGATTCAGGTTGGGCTTTGCAACAGATGCCTTGCTGAATGAAACTGTTTAGCATCTGCTCGTTACTGGGCATTATTTTTGGATTAAACTTTTGTGCATTAATTTTTTCTTTCCATACATGATTTTTTTCCCCAAGAAGCAATAAGGTTTATTGCACAAATAGATACATGGTAGGTTGGTCCCTCCAGTCAGATCTCAGTGTGTTTGACTGAACCTGGTTTAGGCCTAATCTTACTACATATAGAAGATGGCAACCTATGAATCCTCTGCTCCTGGACAGAGTGTAGATTAAAAACATCAATCACAAGCCTTACAAATTTTAATAAGAACTTGTTGGATGCAATAGAAACCCATGTAAGTTCGCAAATCAATTGGTAATATGATGCAGGCATGAGGACAAACGGATCATGGGAGCTGGGCTGTGGCAGCCTGTGGGCCCAGTAGCTGCTCTCTCTCACATGCTGCATTACGGTCTCCTTTCTGCATGTACAATCTCTTGTACTTACTTCTCTGTTTACATGTGACCCAAATGGCCAGCAGCCTAGGTCAGTGTGTTTTCCATGAATGCAGCTAAATGTAGCCCGTCTATTCTAATTCTTGAGGAAGAAATGTGATGAGACACCGACCTGGCATTTGAAGGGCTGATTTTGGCTTGGAAGTCTACCCCCTCTGGGGGTAGGTCAGAAACATTGCTTTTTCCTCCTCCAATAGGAGTTCTGAGGACAAGGGTGTAAGAGGGACAAATGCTGCCAAACATGCTTACTACGGTCTGGAAGAACAAGATTTCTGCAGCAAATGTCATTGAATTCCCTACAGTCTTGCCAGAAGCCCATGTTGGATAAGGGATTGCAGGAAGAATGTGGAGTCAAAGGATCCCTGAGGACTTCAGGATTCAGATGGAAATCAGCTGTGTTATAAACCTGATTTGCTGTCCAAAATGGTAACAATGCACTCGCTGACCTAAAGCCTGAATACATTCCTAGTGGACAATTTAAAAGAGAATAAACTGGCTAAGGGTATATCCCACTTTTGCCGATACTAGGCTAATAGAGTTTCAGAAAAAAATCTCCTAATCCTTTTGGATATAGATTCATTCTCAAGAGGGCTTAGACAGTGGAAGAATAAATAATAGCCAGAGAAAGTTAGGGTTTTCTTCAACTGACACTGCAGCTCCACTGCTTTTTAAAAGTCACTGTGATTAACAGCTCTGAAATGTTTTTAATGAGTACTTCAGTCTGGCTTTACATATCCTTGAAAAAAAAAGAGTTAAGTTTTCACCCAGGAGGTTGTGGAAATGCATTAGCGTGAGTCCTTATTACTGCTTGGGTCCACAGCTGACTGTGTGACTTGGGTTGCAGCTGACTGTCACACGGGTTCAGAGATGTTTGGGCCGATTGCATGCCAAACTAGGGTGGAAGCTCTAAGGGCAACAGTGTGCTCTGTTAGTGCAAATCAGGACGAGTGACACTAGTACCTCCAGGTTTATAATGTGGAACTGAGCATCCCACAGCGGGCTGATGTAGAGGGAGGAGCTGTGGGCACCCAGCTAGGGGAGCATGAGACAGGCTGAGAAAATGCTTTTACCACCTTCATGAATTACAATGGATTATTAAGAAACAGTTTGCCTGCCTGCCTCTCCCTCTGGCAGTAGGAATCAAACCCAGGGCCTCATGCATGCTGGGCCAGTTCTCTACCACACAGCTACATCCCAGCCGCAAAATTCATTCTCTTGATGTGAACATCTGCTTTCATTTTGAAACAATACTCCCTATGCTAGTGATGGTGAACCTTTTAGAGACTGAGTGCCCAAACTGTAACCCCAAGCCCCCTTATTAATTGCAAAATGCCAACACCTGAATTTTGATGTTTTAGTTCAGTAAAACAACTGTTACCTGATGATCGGCTACTGAGTCCTTTATCATCTTTGTAATGAGCAAGTATTTTTTCCTAAAGTGTGACTTGGCTACTTTTTCAATCTCTTCCAATTGTCTTTTGAAGAGCAGAAGTTCTTAATTCTAATGAAATCTTATATATTAATCCTTTCTTTTAGAACAATATTTCTATTATTGTACTTAAGCAATCTTTGCCTAGCCAAGGTTACAGACATTTTCTCTTATGTTTTCATCAACAAATTTAATAATTGCAGGCTCTCATTTTAGGTTTGTGATATTTTTTGAGTTAATTTTTGAATATATTAGAAGGTGTAGGGCTGGGGGTTTAGCTCAGTGGCACAAGTACCTGCTTGGTCAACTCAAGGTTGTGAGTTCAATCCTTGACACTAAAAAAAAAAAAAAAGAAGAAGGTGTAGGTTGAAATTCCGTTACTTGCTTATGGATATCCAAACATTCCATTACCATTTGTTGAAAAGCCTATCCTTTTTCCATTTAATTACCTTTATCAAAAATTAGTTGTCTAGGTATATTGAGTCTATTTTGCTCTACTGATCTGTTTGTTGACCTTTATAACTAATTTCCCAATTACCCACCTGCCTTCATTACTTTGTGTAAGTTTTGAAACCAGGTGCTGAAAGCCCTCCCTCAATCTTTCTTTTTCTTTTTAAAAACTGTTCCACTTTTGTTTTTTCTTCTTCTTTTGGAAGCAAGAAGTTATTTTATGTCTTTTTGTGTTTTCACATGAGTTTTAAAATTGGTTTGTCTTGTTGAGTGAAATAAGTCAGATTCAGAAAGACATACATCACATGTTCTCCTTAATGTGTGGAATCTAAAACAGATGACCAGAAAGTAGAAGGGAAACTACTATTAGACAAGGTGGAGGGAGGAAAGGAGAAGGGTGAGAGGGAGGGTAATGGGGTGTTGGATATGAACAAAATATAGTACTGACCACCTCTCAAATGTGAAACTAGGGGGCAGGTAACACAGGGGATGAAAATGATCCAAGTATGTTAAATGCATGTACAAAGCTACCAGAATAAAACCCATTAACCTGTAAAACTAAAATGAAATAAAATATTTAAAACATTTACTGGGTTATTTTTTTAAGCTGGGATTACACTGAATTCATAGATCACTTTCAGAGTGTGTATCTGTTCTGTTTTATTTTGTTTTGTTTTTTGAGACAGGGTCTCACTATATAATTTAGGCTGGCCTTGAACTCACAGCAATCCTCCTGCCTCAGCCTCCCAGCTCTAAGAATATATATCTTATCACTGTCTACTGATTTAAGAATGGGGTGATCTCTCCCTGCTAAAAGGCTTTTTACATTTTTTTATTTTATAAAAAAATGAAATAATTTCATAAACAAGAGAACAGCAATAGTTATTGCATTGCATGTTATCTTCAAAGTAGTTAGTGTGCAAGTTATGAGGCTTTCTTTAATAGCATTCAATATTGTTTTATAGTTTTATTGTCCAGAACCTCATATTTTTATAAGATTTATTCCATATTATTTCATATTTTAATACTTATGCAAATGGTCTTTTTAAAATTTTACTTTCTGTTGCCCTTTTATAATCTGTAATTTTTATACATTGACGTTGAATCTTGTAACCTTATAAGTTGATTTATTAGATTTCTACATAAAGAACCAATGTAATTTGTGAGTAAAAGAGATTTACTCTTCTTTTCCAATCTGAATATCTTTTATTTCCTTTTCTTATTGCACTATCTAGAATCTCTCACACAACGCTGAATAAAAGTGATGAGAGCATTCTTATCAAGATTTTTAAGAAATATTTACTGTCTCATGATTAGATATGATATTAACTATAGATTTAATTTATCAGGCTGAGGAGAATGTCTTTTATTCCTAGACTGGAGGAAAAAAATTTCAGGAATGAATGTTTGATCTATTTAATTATATTATTTTACATTTATTAATATGACTCTGTGATGTTTCTCTTTTCAGATTATTTTTTTCACCCAAAGTATATATTCATAAAATTTAATTATGCTAATATTGAAACTATATCATAGTACAGCATCCTTAATAGCATGTCTTCCCACTGAATTTCTTCTCGACCTTCTGATTGATAGGTGAGTTTAGTCTTGCTGAATAGACTTCATGATTTTGAAGTAATCAATACTTTTATGGCACCTAACATTGGTGGTTCTTTTTCTCCAGTGATGTGGTGATATAAGTAATAAATGAAAAACATAATTATGTGAAGTGCTAAGTGATATTATAAACATTTTAAAAAGAACAACCAAAGCCAGTAAAAATTAACTATCAAAATTTTAAATAGATTATAACGAAAAAGAATATTGCCTGTAGCCAAATAAGAGCCCTGGAGGAACACAAAATTTAAATACTGATCATTTGTTATTAAATGAATTTCAAATGTCCAGTTTCATGATTAGGGTCGAAAAACGTGGCAGCTTAAAGATATATACCTAATCGTACTGCTACATTTCTTATGCTATCCATCACCTCTTGCTGTTATGGGATGTTCTTTAATTAAAAATTCTCCCTTTATTTATTTTAAATTGATATATAAAATCATATGTACTTACAGGACACCGCCACATAATGTTTCAACACATATATATGTATATGTGGTGTAATGTTCAGGATAAGCATACTATCCTTACAAGTTTTTTTTATAACTTTGTGGTGATAACATTGAAAATATTTTCTGCTAGGTATCTATAAATGGCAAATTACCTATAATTATCTATAGTCATCCTACTGCACAATTTATTTCCTCCATGTAACTGTAACCAGCCTTTCTACATTTTTCGTTTATCCCTGCTCTTCCCAGTCTCTAGTAAACACCATTCATCTCTTAACTTCTATCAGAACAAGTGCCTTGGATTCCGCAGATGAGTGCGCTCATGTGGTACTTATCTTTCTGTGCCGGTTTATTTCACTTAAGATAATCTCATCCAGTTTCATCCACATTATCATAAATGACAGTATTTTACCATTTTATATTTTTAAAATGGTAAGTTTTGTGTGATCAACCAACCTTGCACTCCTAAGATAAACCATAGTGGTATAACAGTATTTTCATATATTGCTGCCTTTGATTTGTTGTATTTTAAAAATATTTTTACATCTATGCATATAATGGGTAACGGTTAGTCATTTTCATTCTTATAATGTCTTCACTTGATATCAGAAAACATGTTAGCCTCACGGAATGATTTGAGATGTTTCCTTTTTTCTTCTATTTTGCACAGATTTAGTGTTGTTTGTTTCTTATTAACCAACCAAGCTCTTGTCCTGAATTTTTCTTTCTCAAGAAGGCTTTTAACTGTAAATTATTTCTTTAATAGGTTATTTGAATTATATATTTATTCTTGAGTATGTTTTGATAATTTGAGCTTTAAAAAAACTTGTCTACCTTATCTAAGATGTTGAATTTATGGGAATAAAAAGTCATATTTCTTCATAATTTTTTAATGCTTGTCAAATCTGTAGTAGTCACCTTTCTCTTTATGTAGGTTATTCGCATCTTCTGTCTTTCCTAATCTATCTAGTTGCAAGTTTATCAATGTTATTGATATTCTCAGAGTGCACAGTTTTGATTTACTTGTTTTTCTTTGTTGTTTTTCTAATCTTATCTACTTCTGTGGTATTTATTACAGGAGCTCTTTGACTTTTGATAGGGTCATACTTCAATATAGTCATCATAAGTTGAAAATATTAAAGGTCAAATGTGTTAATACTGTAGAGTATTGGTTGTTTATGCTGTGCTCATTTAGCTGCCTAGGAGCTTTAGCTCATTTCCACTGCTGGATCTTTGGGGAATATTGTCCTGCTTATCAGTAACCTGGAAGAAGATCAACATTCAAAATTGAAGCACAATTTCTAATGAATATTGCTTTTACATCATCCTCATTAAAAAATTCTAAGACAATGGAATATTTTAGACTGCATATACTTTTTTCTGTTTACTTTAGGTTTTATTTACTCTTTTTTCTGTCTTAAGGTAAAAATAGTACATGGACCATGACTGTGTAAAGTCCTGATAGGATCTCATGAATCCGTGGAATTTTACAGTGTTAAGTGATGATAATCTAGAAATTGTCCTTCACCGTGGCTTGACCCTATAATGTCTATTGGAATTAAATGAGTTAGTAGGGATTGCACAAGAGTTGTGGTTGGGGAGGTTATAGGGATTAACTGTTTGAAATAAATATTTGAACTAGAAATCAAGTTGAGTTTTATATAAAGTCATATATTTTTCAATTTGAATTTGTGTCTGAAAATTGTTACTCCTCAGACATGCTTACACTCTGGTCTCTGGTTTCACAGTAGGGAAAATCATAAGGCTTTTTTGAGTTTGCTTTCAGTGATAGATTTTAAAAAGATCATGTCAAAAAAATTTCATGGCATATATTTTCCTTACCAAATAGAGCAAATTACAACTAAAAGTGTAAGTGACTCCACAAAAACTTGTAGCTTGATCTTTCACGAAAGTTACTTCTTTCAAGGTGAATTCAGTCCCCATATGCCAGTGTCAGAGTTTTTAATTCAAATTCAGAATTTAAGTTATTGATTGTTAAAATTTCTCATGAATAATAAAAATTGTGAATGTGAACTTTGAATAATGAAGATCTTTTCCATATTTACTACTGAGTGCTGTATCTTTCAAAGTACTTGTCTGGAAGGATTATATTTTTGTTTTGAAAATGATACACTTGCTCAAAACATAGAATTCCTTTGCTGGAATTTTCCTCAGAGACTTAATTAGTGCACATTCTGTTGAATCTTCACATTTATTCTTTGAGAAAAGATTTAATTTTTTTTTAGCAACAGCCAAAATAATTTAGAGTTAAATCTAATGAAAAAAATTTAAAAAGAAATAAAAAATAAAATGAGAAAGTCAAACTGGGTAATACCATCTGTGGTCAAAAATGAAATGTGACCAAAAGAAATTAGGCTGGTTTTTCTTGGTAGCGATAAGAACATAAGCACTTCAAAAATTAATTTTTTTTATTTTTTAAAACTGAAGAACTCTTGAATTAATAAACACTACACAGAATTTTAAGCAAATAAAACCAGTAAAAGCAGAGATACTTGAATGGAAGTATGTGGAGTTTGTGGCTTTTCTCCTATACTTTTAAAAAATTTTATTATTTTGAAGGTAGTAAAATACAACAGAACAAGACAGAACAAAGACAATTGAGACAATGCAGTGAAATTGGTACAGAACATCACAACAGGTTACCAGGATAACAGTAATAGATGCCATAGTATATCTTGTTATCTTCACAATAGTTGTTCTTTCAATCAGGTATAGCAAAATCAAACCAAATACAGAACATTATAGAACATAATAAAACAGAATATTGAATAGAGCAATACAATTAATCAGAACAAAGCAAAACAGTAATAACAATATTTGCCTTCAAAGAGATGGTAAAAGGAAATCCCCCCTATTTGCTATATTGCATGTGGTCAACCTCCCAAGAGATGCTCAGACCTCTGGCTCCTATTTGCTAATGGGGGAGTGGGGCAGATGGGATGTTTGATTCTCAGCCCGCACACCGGTAGGCTCATGGCTTCTTACCAGGGAGGCAAGCATGTTGCTTGGTTTCCCAGCGCCCTAAGTTCCAACATTTTCCTCCTATACTTTATACCATTCCTGAGGTACCTGAGGCTTCACACAGGTGAAGAATTAAGATACTTAGTTCTGAGCAGTATGCTAATGGTTATTTTGATTAGGATTGCATTAAATCTGTATAGCAGCTTTGGGAGTAGGGCCATTTTCACTATGTTAGTTCTTCCTCTTCATGAGCAGGGGATATCTTTCCAGTTTCTGATAGCCTCTTTGATCTTTTTCAGAGTGCTGTAATTTTCGAAGTATAGATTTTTTTACCCTTTTGTTAGGTTGATTCCTATGTATTTCATTTTCTGGATGTTATTGTAAAGGGTGTTATTTTCCCAGTTTCTCTCTCTGTGAGTTTGCTGCTTGTGTACAGGAATGCTACTGATTTTTGAATGTTGTCTCTGTATCCAGCTACATTACTGAATTTGGTTACTAAATCTACAAGTCTTTGGTGGTATTTTGGAGTCTTCTATGCACAGTGTCATGTTATCTGCAAATAATGATAATTTAACTTCTTTTTCTATCCTTACTCTTTTTATTTCTCTTTCTTGTCTAATTGCTCTGGCTAATGTTTCCAGAACTGTATTGAATACAAATAGTGATAGTGGACATTCTTGTCTTGTTCTTGATTTTAGAGTGAAAGCTTTCAGTTTTTGATCATTTAGTATGATAATAGCTGTTGGTTTGTCACAGATGACTTTTATCAGATTGAGATAGAGACCATCTAATCAAATTTTCTGTAGGGTTTTTAGTATGAATGGATGTTGGACTTTGTCAAATGCCTTTTCTGCATCTACTGAGATGATTGTGTGATTTTTGCCTTTGTTTCTGTTAATATGGTATTTTACATTTATTAACTTGTGTATGTTGAGTCATCCCTGCATCTCTGGGATGAATTCCACTTGGTCATCATGTATAACTTTCTTGATGATTTGCTGTATCCTGTTTGCCAGTATCTTATTGAGGATTTATTTGCATCTATGTTCATTAGGGAAATTGAATTGTAGTTTCTTTTGTCTCATTAGTGTGAGAAGTAGAATGAGTAAATAAGATCCAAAATATACAATAGGTATTGTGGATTGGGAAGAAACTGTTCAAAAGAAAAGAGAAACTGATGGGGAAAAGGGGAAAGGAAGAAAGAGAAAAGGGAAGCAATATATATATTTATACAAGATCGTTAAGATAGTTATACAGCTAGCTTCTCTTAGTTCAGTGAAAAGTAAGATTTGTGCTAACATTATTTGGACAATATTTCATGACTTTATCTTATACTTTGAGTAACTACTATGAAGATAACAATACAAGGTGTATTAATTATTGTTACTATTTTATTAGCTTGATTTAAAACTTATTTTTCATTACTTTTTTATTCTCTTTAAAATAAAAAAAATTTATAGATTAAAAAAAGAATCGAGATACTATTTCTTGAGATGATAACAGGTTAAAGAAAATTTTTAAAAAAGAGATCTTGAAAGGCAGGTCACCCATGGTTATTTGGTAAATGAGTATTGTCAAAGATTTCTGAATCAAAAGCCATAGGATAAAAGCTATGATTTTAAAGTAATAGAGGAGTTATTTTCCATAAAGTAATAGAGGAGTTATTTTCCATAATCATACTAGATAGCCATCCAGGAAAGTGAAGCTCTCCAGGCTTTATTTGTTCTGCTGCCACTGCAGTATCCCAGTCTTCATAGGTGATGTGATGCCTTTTGCCCCTTTCTCATTGCCTCTACCTATTCCTTACTTACAGGCTCAGAATTGGATCTGGGGTTGATATCCTCTGCCCTAATCTCTTAGATCAGGGCTTAGCACTCACTCAGTTCCCCACCTAGTCCCATTAATTTGGGCACTCTGACTCCTCACGTGACTGAGACTAGGCTAAGGTTAGGAGAATGTGAGATCTCTACCTTCTGGTCACAGTCTCCTTACACTATGATCATCACTGCATGGACCTCTGGCCATATCTGCTTGGTCTCAGTTTTTGTAGATTTTTAACTCAGTCTAGAACCTTAGTTATGACATTGAATTATCCTTCGCAAGCCCATTCCCAATCTGAATCAATGGTCTGAACTTCTTTTACAGCTATAAAACTATTTGATAAAGTAAAAATATCAAAAGAAAGCTAAATGTATAAAACAGACAAAAGAGATGTTTTGACTGGGAAAAAAGTAAGAACTCTCATTCATATAGCATAGATTTAACACTCAGATAATATTAATTGTTAATAGTAAGGCTAGCAATAATGACACAACCATTAAAAATTCCAATCAAATGGTCTTCTCTGAGAAGACTTCTCAGATTCTTTCTTCCTTTTCTAAACTTTCATAGTATTTTGTTTTGCACCACTTTTGGTTGAAGTTACCATATTATGTCTCATTACTAAAATTATTGCTAGGGGCAACCCGCTGGGGACCCCCTTCTGTCTTTCTCCAGACAGAAGCTTTCTCTCAATAAATATATTCTACTCTTCGCCTCTGTTGTTCCTAAAATTCATTCTTTGATTTTAGGGAACACGAACTCAAACATAGTAAGTCGGGAGTTTCATTCTCCTATATCATCTTCACACACACAAATCTGGGGAAGAAGGCACCATACTTCTGTGTAGGAGGGAGGCCAGGCCCTGTATCAGTGAGGGAAAGAACTAAAGCAAGCTGCCTTTGGCCTCACTAACCCTCCCCTGCCTCATTGTCTTAAACATCTGTTATCCACAAAGGATGCATTTTTATGTTTCTGTTAGCAATTTCTGACCCTGAACTGGGTTCTTTTCCCTCTCTGAGTTGTGGGAACAATAACAAGACAGAGAGCTGATTGCACAGTGATGGATACTTTTATTCATGGCCGAGAATAGAAGTGGGGACATCCTGGAGGTTGGACCGGCTGAACAACAATGAGTCCATGCTCTGTGCCCCTCCATTATATTCTGGACGGTGTGGCTGGCTCGAAGACAGTGAGTTTGCAATCTGGGCCTCCTCCATTGTGTCCTGGAGGGTGGACCAGCTGGAAGGGTGTAAGATCTATGGGAACCCCAAGACCCAAGACAACAGCCCAGTGCACAATGGATGCACATGTCTGAGGGCAAAGTAAGCAGTGAGGTCAGTAACGTGAAAGCATCTGAAGCAGCAGTGAGGAGACAGTATTTGGACTCTGGAGAACACCAACAGAAGATCAGTCCCAGCCTCCTATATCCAGAAGCCAAGATCTGGTCCATACCCAGTACTTCTCTGGGATGCAACACAGACATTATCACAGAACTGTATAACCAGAAAAAGGTAGGTTCTTGGGATATCTATAAAGAACCAACCACATCCGGAGGACAACCCAGAGGAACAAACATCGCCTTTCCTTGAGAAAGGCCTCAATCCTGGTGGTAGAACTGTGTATCACAGCAGGTTGGTGGACATCAACACAGAAGACAAAATAGAAGAAAAAAAGGTGGAGAATTGCAAGATGCAGAGGGAGAATGTGGCCCAAAACCCCCAGGCCACCCAGGACAGGCCTGAAACTCAACGAGATGGATGCAGTTGGAAGTTAAAACACTAGAAATTTCTAAAATGATAACAACAGAAGTGAAAAAACAAGTGGAAAAGGGTACAGAGATAATGATGTCTCAGGTACAAAAATAAATAATGTTTAAAATCAAAGATATTAGACAAGACACAAAAGAATAGATGAACTTAGAAAAAGATGGAAACAAAAATGCCCAACATAGGAGAGAAATAGAATCCATGAAACAGATACAAAAATATTAAAATCTCCATTAAAAGTATATGCAACAGGTTGAATGAAGGAAAGGGTAGAATTTCAGATCTTAAATAGAATTGTGGCTAGTGATTATGAAAAGATTGATATCCTAAAATTAGCAAGAGGCCATGAGAAATCAATCCAACAACTGCGAAATGAAGCAAAGAAGATTACAAGATTTATTGTAGTCAATGAACAATGAGATATCTGAAGACAGCACAAAAGTCATAACAATCATAAATATATATGCACCTAATATGGGAGCACCCAACTATATAAGACAGTTATTGATAGACATGGAAAATCAAATAAGTAATTACACAATTGTAATGGGAGACCTCAATACCCCATTGTCACTGACAGACAAATCAACTAGACAGAAAATCAGCAAAGAAATATCAGAGCCAAACCAAATCTAGATTAAATAAAACCAAATGGACTGAACCAAATAAGAAGGAGCCATGCCCCAAGGTCCTGTGCCAGTGACCCAGAGAGATTTGGCAAATCCTTCATGGGCCAGGAGAAGAAGCAATGCCCCGCTGCCCCAGTACCATCAGGGAGACAACAATGAACCACTGCCCCTCAGAAAACATCAAGATGAAGGAGCAAAATACAACCTCAGACCTCCAGCCCACACAGAACAAGGTCAGGAGACACAGGCATAACAGAAGTTAGAATGACACAGCTGAAATTTCTGAAAAGATAGCAACTGAAGTAAAGAAGCAACTTAATTCTTGTATCATTTGGTTAATTTTACATGCTTATGTGTGATGGTCTGGAAAGCTGTTTTGAAGCTAACAAGAAGTATTATGGTAGCCATTGTTAATTTCCTGTTATCTTGTTTTGAAGTCCAGTACTGCTTTCATTGTTTTGTTTTGATTAGTTTTATTCTGGGTTTTTTGTTTGTTGTTTGATTGATTGAATTTATTACATCTGATAGTATGGGCAGCTATTTTAAAGATAGCCAAGAGGCATTATGGTAGCCATGTTGATTTCCTATTATCTTGTTTTGAAGTCTTGTGTCACTTTCTTTGTTTTTGTTTTAATTGGCTCTATTCTGTTTTATTTTGTTTGGTTTTATTCTTTTTAAAACAAAATTTAAAATTTTGAAAAAAAGAATAGAAATGGGAAATAAAATTCACGTATCAAATTCTCAACCCCTCAAGAGTTAGGGTTTAGTAGTTATAGGGTAAAAGAAATGAGAATCAAGGGAGGAATGATCAAAAAAATTATTGCTAAATTTATTTTTCTTTCCTAGTAAAATATAAGCTCCTAAGGAAATATTGCCTAATTTTTCTCACCTATATATTTGTCATAGAGCTGTATATTATGCCTATGGCAGATCCCAAGGTGACCCCCAATGATCTCTGCCTTCTAGTTTTGAAGCTTTCCAACCCCACTTTTGATGTGACTAGGATTTGTGATTGGCTTCTATCAGTAGAAAACAGCAATGATGATGGAATATCATTCATAAGGGTATGTTTTATGTATCATAAAAACTCTATTTTTGCCAGCAGGTTGCCTATAGAATCTCTCAACTATTGGCTTAGAAGAGACAGCTGTCACAAATCTTAGAGCCTCAGGTCAGGGAAAGGGCTTCTTTGAATACCTGAATGAAGTTAGAGGTAGATCCTTCTTCAATCAAGTCTCCAGATGTCATCCTCATTTAAGCTAATATCTTTTTTTTTTTTTTTGATACTGGGGATCAAACTCATGACCTTGCACTTTCCAGGCAGGCACTTAAGCCACTGAGCTAAATCCCCGGCCCTTAAGCTAATGTCTTAATTGCAGTTCTATGAAAAACATATAGATCCTTTGAGAAGGACCCAGAAAAAGCATGTTGACTCCTGATCCAGAAAAAAAAAATCTGAAATAATACATGAGCATCATTTAAAGCTGCTAAATATGTAAACAGAAAATCTGAGTATAGGTCTGATGTAAAATTTTAACTTTTAGTCTAACAGGCTAGATACAAGGTGTATGATATTTAAAAATAATTTAGTAAATAATTTTAAAAACATTTAAGCTATTTCTAAAATCCTGCTGGAAAAAACCAGAAGAATTTTATATTGAAAAACCATAAGATGCTGGTTTACAGAAGTAAAAAAGTAGTGGAGAAAACATTTTAAAAGTTCATTGCTGCAATACTATTTTCCTAATATCTAAAGAATAAATTAATCAGTAAGAGAAAGACCTTAAATCCATTAGACACTAGTTAAAAGACACAAAGATAACAGAAAAGGAAAGCTAAATGGTTCTATGAAAAAGAGCTTAATCTTCCCTAAGTAAGAAAAAGTCAAAATAAAATTACAATGCCTTATTTTCCACTTAGCACATTTGCAAAATGGCTTTTAAAAATGATATCCTGTGTGATTTAGAGTTAGATAACATACACTCTTGTCTGTGGCTCAGGTTTTTATAGCCTCTATGGAAGGCAAGTTGTAATATTTATAAAATTAAAAACAAATACACCCTTTCACACTCATCCAGAGTTATACTAAACTTTTAAGTAACTTATTTGTTGATAGATTGTTTGTATTAGGGCAAGATTGAAAAAAACTTAAATTTTATCAACAAATAACTTATCAAATAAAATTTGGTTTAGCCATATGATAGACTATTGTGCAGCAATTAGAAACAGAATGCTGACCTGGAATATTCTATAAGCTCTATTGCCAAATGAAATTAAAAACACACACATGGTTTAAAACACCTTGTGTAACATACTGCCATTTGTATAAAAAATCTACACTTATATAGGTCTATATTTATAATGCTTGGAATATGTCTAAAAGTATCAAAAACACAATAGCAGTGGTTAGCTCTGGGACTGATTGGAGGACAGAGACGTAAAGACAATTATATTCCCCTATACATCATCTTGTGGTTTTGAATTTTGTACCACAAATCTAATTACCTATTGGTAAAATGAAAGTAAAACTCATATCAAAGTAAAAAACACATTTGAATACATATTTAAAACAAAGATGGTTTTAAAAAAAGATCTTAATACATATATTATTCCCAATTGTAAGTACCAAGAAAGATGGCCCAAATTGGAGGTTTCTGAATAGCCTATGTGGATTTAAGAGTGAAATGAGTCTTACAAGCCTCTGATAGATGAAATTTTCACAGTAGTATCTTTCTTCCCAACCAAAATCCCCTAGGGAAATCAGCTGAATACCTTATACAGTAATTTTAGTTTTTCATTTCCTTGTGTAAAAGCACCCTAGGAGCTTTGTTGTAAAAAGGAATTCCCTGGGATTTTAAACCAGCGTGGTTTAGAGAAGTCCTCACTTCAAAGTTAGGTTCCCCATGTACCTGCCCATGGGTGGCATCTTTCAAAATGAAATAATTGGAATTTGGTAGAAATAATGGCAGCCACACCTGGGGTTTGGTGCTGGAATAAGCAGGAAATGTGGTCTGGCACCCAGCAGCACAAAGCTGTTACAGAAAGCATTGTCAGTTGAGTATGTTCTTGGTCAATCTGAAATGATTTTAACATTGAACTTAATATGGATATAAGCTTGAGAGTAGGTCTTAGGAGTAATCTCATAGGGTGTCACGGGAGAAAGGAACCTTTCCCACTGCACTCCGTGGTTGAAGGTGGTGCCTGTCCACTGCCCAATAATTTCTCCAAAATAACATATGGATGTCATGTGGAGAGAGAAGCTCCTTATAACATGCTGACGCCTACAGAGTCCTCTCCTTTCTCTTCTAGCTGGTGAGGTCTGTGTGGTAGAACAGTGGGCCTATATGCCAAACATCAACTCCATTGTAGGGTCCCTTCTCCAGCTCTGTTTTGCTTCTGATAACATTTCTGACTTCATACATTCTGTTTCCCATGAAAGATCACACAAAAATGTATGAGCTGGTGTGAGGTCCAATACCCTCTTTGCGGCATGTTTGTTGTTTCCTTGAGGACAAACACACTGCAAAGAGGGTCTTGGACCTCACACCAGCTCATACATTTTTGCTTTCAGCTGGATGTCAGAAAGTCTTTCCAAGGTTCTTTTCTTAAGGTATGTAATTAGAATTGATTGTGTGATCCTTCATGGGAAACCGAATGTATGTTATTTTGGAGGATAAATTATTGGGCAGTCGACAGGCACCACCAGCTGAACTGTTTCTGAAGTACCTGGCACATTTAGTATAGTGTCACTGATTAACTGTATTCTGAACTGATTGACCCTCTTTGAAAATTATGATTTTTGTACAAGTTCTGGAAGCTGTAACAGTCTTATTTAGAATGAGAACCAACACTTAAATTTTCAGAGGCCCACTTTGTCTTCCACCTTTTAGCAAGTTTTTGCTCAGTTCATTTGTAAATCGTGGAGGAAATGAAGTAAGGAGAAATTGGAGGAAATTCAACTTCATGTAAACCAGAGACGATAAAAGATTATTGTTGGCAAGCATTTGTAACTGTAGCACACAAGAAGGGTCAGATGAACTCTGGATTTAACTTATTTGAGTTCTGTACTTCTTTTTTTTTTTTTTTTTTGTGCTGGGGTTCGAACTCATGACCTCATGTTTGCCAAGCAGGCACTTATGCTGCTGAGCTAAACCCCCGGCCCTGAGTTCTGTATTTCTTAGTCCTTAGTAAATGATAAAGAATTGATTGTAATCAATTTGCTATTGTTTTTGAGTGCCCCTTGAGGATTAGGCCAGGCATTTGTGTACTGAGGTAAAAAACACATTCCTGTATTTCTGCTTGCTCTGGAAGGTTGTGAACACACAAACTGAGAAGGAAGGAGGTACAGGGTTAGATGACTGCACCATACAACCTTGCTTCTGTCCTCTGAAATTTTTGAGCCCCACTGCATATGCACTTACTATGCACAACTGGAATTTCCCCCATCAAATTCAAGCATAGAGATACTTTCTAATAATCATAACAGTTTTGTGGCAAGACTGCAATGACACCTGGTTTATCAGTGGTATTAATATCTCTGAGGGCTGAGTCAGTTTGAAGGTAGATGTGACAATGTGTAGAGCAAGGACTCCTTTGTTCTGGGTTGGGTTTTTAGGCTACTTAAATGCTGTGAGCTAACTTTAACTTTTTTTCTTCATTCTAGGGTCTACTTACATCCTTGCCACTAGGGTAAACTTAAGGCATTCGACTGAACATTTTCTAACAACTGGTTGGATCCTGGCTTCAGTGTTGCAAATTTCTCTCTCTTTATGATTTTCCCCTATTTAGTTATTGATTATTGCAGCTTCCTCTCTATCTCTTGCTTTTTCTTTCTTCTTCTACTCTAGTTCAATGCATCAACTTTTGTTTTCTTAAAATGCTCAGCCAGTGAATACTGGGCCTTAATGGAACTGAGTCATTCCTCATCTTCAAAGCCTGCCATGAAGTTCCTGATGTCTATATCCAAGGCATCCTGTACCCCAAGACACCTCCCTCTTGACCCTTTCATTTGTTGACTCTAAATATAGGTATTGAAACTTTTTTCATTCTCCCTGCTTGTAACTGGAAGAGCTTTCCATTTAGCAGCCTGAGCTGTCCCTAAAATTTCACTTCCAGACTTTTTGCATCTAGATCCTAGAAAACCATCTAACACCATAAATTGATAATCCTATTGTATGCTGTCCACACTCACACGAAGAACTAAAATCTTCAGTGCATTTTACCACTTTGAACATGGCGCTTTCTGGATTGTACTTCAGCATCATGAAAGTCTGGAATGGAAATGGAGGGTCATGGAGGTTTCAAGCAGAGAGGAGTGCTGCATTCTCTATGTTCAGACAGAACAAGATGTAATTCAAGTGACTTTGTGAATGTTTTAGTTCCACTAGAATTCTTGTTCCATTATAAAACACCTTTAGGATGTCAATACTTTGAGTTTGAGAAAGAGGCAGAAATTTTGTCAAGTCAATTTTCTGTAGATTTGTTTTAATTAATTTGTTACACATTCTTTTGAAAAGGCATACAAAATAACACAGAGGGACTCAGAATTTTCCCAAAGGTGCAAAGACTGGGTTGGTATGAGGAAGGCACAATGATGAAAAGTGAGATTTACCCCAGACCTTCACACCCCAGGATGAAGAAGCCATAGATATATATATCAGTATGTGTGTGTGTACATGTGTGCATGAGGATGCAAACACACAGTATGTGATTCGTGACTCTAAAGTAATACAGCATATTGTCAGATGTGGTTTTTGGAACATTTCTCTATTACAATAATATCTCAGCTTGTACATATGTGAATCCTGTGCATATACATATATGCGTGCTCATACACAACACAAGCTCCTAAGTACTAATATTAGAGACACGGCAGTTGATTAAGAGTGAGCTTTGAGATTTGTGCCGTATATATTTACATCAAGATTTTTAATTCAGGGACCTGCTGTTTTCATAGTCGCTGCCGTTCTCTGCACAGCCTGTTTGGAAATGTTTCAGGCCCTGAGAGACCAGCTCCCTCATGAATAGGCAATTAGAAACCTCCTCCCTCCAGGCTGCAAGGGATGCTGCTCCCTCCTGGAATTTTCTCTACTTTTAGAAAACGTGTGCTTAACTTGTAGATGTAGTTGCCAGAGCTGGTAAGAATATTTTTGTTTTGAATAACAATCGCTTTCTTTGCCACAGCAGGAGGAACTGTGCTGAGGAACTAGGTGCAGTGCCCACCCCAAATGGTCTTGCGTGTTCTGCCGTGTGGCCTCAGAATCCTTCATCAACCAGGCACTGTGCAACCGGTTCTTACAGTACATAGTAAACATAATTGTTCTCACATTAAAAAGAAGGAAAACAAACAGGCGCAGATATGTTCCTCAGTCTTTTGGCAACATGTAGAAAGGTTGGGATGCACATGCCACCTGGGGGCCCCAGTTCTCCCCCCGTGACAGCCGAAGATCCTTGGGTGGGCTGCCTAGCCCTCTTGTACCTCAGTTGTTCCCTCTGGACAGGTACCTTCATATAGTTGTTGAACAGATTCAGTGAAGAAATTCATACAACTGCTTAAGAAAACTATCTGGTGGATAGAAGTTCAAAATGTGGTCACAGTTGCTATCACTGTTATAGAAGATAGGGTTAACAGGAAATGGATTCTCAACCTGCAGTTTCCATATGAATTTCAGCATATTCATTCCTCAGAAAATGCAGTACTGTTCTCCAGATACTGGCCTGACCTCCTTTTCCTAACCAAAACAGTATTTTTTTAAAATCAAAATTGAGCCTATTATTTAAAAAATCCGATTTCAGAAGCCAGACCCTTTGCCTTAAAACTCTGTATCAGCTCCCTATAATCGACAGGAAAGAATTTAAACTCCTTAGTAAGATATAAAAGGCTATTTGAAGTGAGGCTTTGCACTACTTCTCTACTTTCATACCATTAGATGCCTTCCATATGTATTTTATGCTGCAACAACACGGAAATGGCCATGAATCTGCCATGTCACTGTTATTTAATGTGCCAAGGTTTGCAAATGCAACCACATGGGACACCCCATTCCCACACTCTCTGTTTTCCAGGACAACTCTTTCTGGCTTCTCCTATAAGGAGGAAGTCCTCTCTCACATTCACTCTCCCCCATATTCACACACAGCTTCCTCTCTTTGTGCCTTGCCCATATTTTCAGTCTCATGTGTTGCGATGCATTTGTTTACAGGTTTTTCTCCTGGACTTGCCCATGAGTTCCTTGTAGTCATGGACTAGGTCCTATGCATTTCTATACTGTAGGACTGGACAGTCCAGATCCAGTTAACTGGAAAAAAAAGGTTAGTTTCATGGTTAAATTGGAATAGAGAGTGTCATGGTTTATGTCAGTGGTCCCCAAGCTTCATGCAATTATGCATTTGTGATTGGTTCATTGTCTAGTGCTTGGATTTGTGGTGTGAGTGCTACAGCCTCCTAGGGGCAGAGCCAGGATATCACCAAACAGCGGGAAGAAGGTGTGTGTCTCTCTCCTGTGGGTTCATGCCTCGCTGTTTGCAACCAGCCATGAATGGTGGCCCGCTACACCATCCTGTCCCTTGGAGCCAGCTGGGCCTGGACTGAAACCTCCAAAAACTGTACGAAATAAACCTTTCCTTCTTTCATTTTGGATGTTGGGTATTTTGTCCCAGCAATGAGTAAAAAGTAACTAAGACAGAAAGTAAGTATATTATTAAAGCAAACACTGTAGATTTTTTGCTATCTTTTTCTTTACATTAACAAGGTCAGCTATTGTATTTTGTAGTCCAAGGCACATTTATATAAATAAAGAGTAGGTGAAGCAACAAAATGCTTGGCATTTTAAGGGTTAAGTTCATTTGATTCAACAAGTATTGCTTTCAGTGTTTCCTCAAGGGCTTTCATCTGGAAGAAGATAAGACAAAGAGTAAAAATATTGCAAATTCATGCCACCAGAGGTGAAGCAAAAAGATGTGGGGAAGTTCTATAGGAGAATCAACCAGACAGAGCCAGGGAGCAGCAAGAGATGTTACATGGAAGCTGAGATGTTTGAGATTGGCCTGGACCTATCAGGCATGTGAGTGAGGAAAACACTCCAGGCTGGGGAAGCAGTGCATTTAAAGGCTGTGGGTGACTCACAAGATGTCAACCTGGAGATCTGTAACCATCCACTTGTTTCATCTTACACCTAGTGTGAGAATGTGATAAGAGAAAGTTTACAAAGCAAGCTTGTGAACAGTTTGCAAGAGGTCCTGAGTGCCAGAATGAGGAAATTTGGCTTAAATTAGTAGGCAGTGGGGAGCAATCAATGATTTTGAACAGGAAAATAATATAAATAGAAGAACACTTAAGAAAATATGGGTTTTCTGTGTAAATGGACCATACTGGAGAACTTCATAGTAGAGATAGGAGACAGTAGATCATTGAAAATGTAAGTTTGAGATGTCAGTGGTAGAACACAGTATCTGAGAAAGCTTGTAGAATCAAAACAGAGAGGACATGGCAGTCATTTTGAGGTGAGGATGAGGAAGAAGAGAGTTTAATGTGATGCTCAGATTTAAAGTCTAGTTTGAAGGGAAATCATGGAATTATGAAAAGAATTTGAGGTATCAAGCAGAGGGAGCAATATTATGAATTGGGAGGGCTTGTGTTGAGTCTGAAGACCTCCAGAGATGTGAAACTTAGCAATCACTGACATCAGGGAATGGCTATATTGAGGGGCAGGGGAGACTATTACATATAGAACCACAAGTAACACTTAACATTCAAAGAACTGAAGAGAAAGAGGGGTCAATGAAGAAAACTAATGGCATTTAAAAAGCCAGGATTGATAGATGAAATTTCATAAGATTCAAGGAAGAAGTTTCAAAAAGGAAGCATTCATATATGCAAATGAACTTAGGTTCATTCAATACCTGACACAAAGGGCAAAAAAATTTATCTAGTTTCCATGGCTCTTTGAAGCTCATATTCCTTGGCAATGATTTATTTCTGTCTGTCTCTCCTTCTAGACTGAGTCCAAAGTCAAGCATGTGTTGTATTTTCCCAACCTTTAACAGAGCACCTGGACATAGTGAAGGCTCAATGATTGCTTGTTGAATGACTTAGTAAACAAGACAACACAGAATATAAGACAAGGAGAGGTCCATTGTATTTACGGAAGAGGTAGATCTGACATTAAAGAATGAGTGTCTGAATAATTTTCTGCTCTTAAGAAAGGAAGAAACAAAGTGTGAATATGATTCAAAATACTCAGAAAAAATCTGAGTCCTCCACTATGGCATGAAATTAATCATCTCAATTCTCATAGATTTAATCCTTATGATTTGTGAGGTATTGCTGTGAGATTATCCAGGAAGTAGAGTTCTATAACATTCCAGCTGCCTGAATTTAACTGGCCACATGATTAATGACATTGCTAGGCACATCCAGGGCCTTTCATTTTCCAAGCACTTTATAAACATTGAGTAATCTCACAATACCCTTGTGAGATATTATCATGTTCATTTTCCATATGGTTAACTGAGCCAAGGAGGTTAAATGACTTGCTCAGAGGCCACATTGGAAGTCAATGACATGAAATGTTTGGAAGGGGCTCCCAGGTCCCATACCTCACAGTAGACTGCTGAACTGAATCTTTTTCCTTCCCTTGCTAAGAAGGGTGACTGACAGGACCAGGCGTCATAGATCTTACCTTACAGCTGAGTGAAGTGAAGATCAGCATGCTGCATCTCGCAGAGTGGGCACTGGCAAGACAGAACACCATACTCTGCAGGACCATGTGATGTAAGGGGTACCTGGAAAGGAAAGAGCAAATCAGACATGGGTAAAATCTCCTCTGTGGTTTTTCAAAGATCTTTGTCAAGATAGGAATAGAGGCAGGGGGGAGAGAAAGGCAGGTATAGGAAATCTTGATTAATGAGCATCTTAAATCTAAACAATCGATGCTGTCTTACTTTTCCTACAAATATTTGCATTTTTAACCATTTGGTTTCTATTTTCATTTTTTTATACTTCCCCTATTGCCATGTTTCTCAGCCTGATACTTCTTTAGTTTAAGAACTACCAAAATATTGTCATTTAGTCAACTTTATGCACATGGTATTTAAGAAAACCACAAGCTTTTAGTGACTTGGTAGTAAAATTTGACAGTCTTTACTAGATTGGGATGTACATCTTTGATTTGTACTTATGTATTTATATCTGTCTTAAAATTTCTTCGTGCTTTAATTTTCTTCAAGTGATCACAGGAAATTGGAGTGGCTACTGTTGTTACCTTGTGCACATTTCCCTGAGCTTCTCATGTGGGGGCTCAGAGGCCCAGTGACTTCTGCTGTAAGCACCTGGACATTTGCTTGAGGACTTTGACAGCTGGTGCATGCTCATGTTGTGCAGAAGCAGATAAGAGGCACCAGGGATAGTGCCCTGGGAGTAGACTTAACAAAAACTACCAAATTGGTGCGAGAAGATCTCAGTTTTCCCACACTTCTGTGCATTCTATGATGAGTCCTCAGGAAGATCAAGGAACAAATTTACTATAAAATATATGTATAATTATACAAGAGGGTTTTTTTAGGTAGACTTGCAAGATCAGAAGTGGAGGAGTTCCAGTGGCCATATCTGCCAGGTCAGAGATAAAAAAATGCAAAATGGTCATCTGCACTCTGGAGAGCCAGAGGATCCATTAGCAGTCAAAGACTGAAGGTCTGGAAGCTCAGTGGTAACACACTGATACAAGTCTATATTGGAAGGCCAAAAATTATGCATTGGAAAACTGAAAAGTCTGCACTAGAAGGCTGAAGGAACTGGAGGCCAATGTCTAAAGGCAATGACAAAGACTGGAGCCTCTCCTGCCCCAAAAAGGAACACTTCTTTCTTTCCTATTTTATTCTGCCCAGGAAATAATGCTATTGGTTGGTGCCACACACATCCAGGGTGGGTCTTCTCCCTTCAGTTTGCTGACCTACATGTCAGTCATCCACAAACACACCCAGAATTTACGAATCTGCTAGGCAGTTCTCATTCAAGGCTGGTCAGCATATCACAATAAAAGATCAGTTACCCCTGTAATCCTAGCACTGGAGAGGCTGAGGCAGCAGGATAGCCACAAGTTCCAGGCCAGTCTGAACTACATAAAGAGACCCTGTCTCAAACAAACAAACAAACAAACAAACAAAAACACACAAAAAAGTTACCTACATCAGTAACTTGTTGATAACACTGAGTTGATACCTAAAATAACTTCCCTTTTTTTCCCTTTATCTCACTTTCTAGAGCTTTCTAGGATGCTATCCAAATAAATCACTGTCCTCAAATTCCTGCCTCAGGGCTTGCTTTCAGGCCAATATCATCTAAGGCCATTGGAAGGTTTATGAGGATAACAAAGGATAATGAGGCTTTGAAGTTCTGATAAGAATCATCTGTACATATCATAATTTATAGAGCACTTTACCCTGAGAACCTTTGGATCACTGGTGAGTTAGGATGCCTGCTTTTATTATCCCCATTTACATGGGAAATTAAGTAAAAATAAATGCCTTCCGAAAAGCTAAAGTTAGAAGAGTGGTGCCTTTGGTTTGTAATTCCATCCTGTCTCCAAAATTCCATCTATTTCACCACTTCTTCATCATGTCCTCATGTGCTGCTAACCAAGAAGAGTTGAATAGCTATTTAACCTCCACCTACATGTTTAATTTCATTGAAATGTTAACTATATATTCCTCTGAGAATCTTCATTAGTCACAATTGTGTTTCATGGTAAACTAAACATTTAGACCTAAGCTGTATCTTGATTCTCTTTAGAGAAATATTAAACATCATCAAAATTAGTTGTCCCTAAAATATTTTCATAGATTACTCATGTATTTTAAAAACATAATAGTTTTCTGGAGTTGGAAAAGACCTTAAAATTTAGAGGTGTTAAAATTTCAGGTAAGAATCTCTACTAGATGGTCACCTATACTCTGATGTCACATTTTTTTAAAAAAACTGTTACACAAGGGGATCACTTCATTATTGAAAAGCTCTTCCTTTAATTAAAACAGAATAGTTTTTTTTGTAACATCTCACCAACTAATCTGGTTGAAACATTTGGAAACAAAGTGAACAAGTTTGATCACGTGTCTTGGCATGGACGTCTTTTTGTATTAAAATAATATTTTAGGTCTACCACCTTTTCTTGTGCTCACATCTGGATGTATAATCTTGCTCTGTGTGGTAGTGGCTTGGCTGGAACCTCTACCACCTAACTAGCTCTTTATTCTTCTGTGGTGGTCTTTTTACAGGTGATGCTTTCATTCCTCTGTAATGGCTCTGACATTCATGGCATCTATTCATACACTAGCTTGTATTTTTATAATTGTTTCTTTTCAGTTTTCTTTTGAAACTCTAAGTGTGTTATTTTATTCTTGACTGTGAATTTTTGTTTGCTATTTAATTTCTTCTCTTAGTTTTTGTTCTCTTGCTCTTTTCCTTTGGTTTTAAAATTATATGTATTTATTGAGCCACATTTAATCTGTGATTTGCTCTTTGCCTGAAGCACATCTTCTGGGTTTTATTTCTCCCTGAAATTGCAGTTTTGAGGGGCTGATTTATTAGAAGGAAGTGTAAATCACTGTTGCATCTCCATATTTCTGCCCTGAATAACCTGTTGGAGACTGTTTTTATTTTTCCTCCGTAACCTCCTTCCCCCAAATATTCTTTTCTAGAACTTCCAGAATGCAAAGAACATAGATTTTAGAATCTGGCAAGCATGGAAGTTGGCTGTATTAGTTGCTGTATAAAATTCCCACAAACTGGGTAACTCAAAACAATATAAATGTACTCTGTTACAGTTTTGAAGTACAGAAGTTTGAGAGTGAGGTATTGGTAGGGCTGAGCTTCTTCCAGATGCTCTGGGAGAGGATCCATTTCTTGTCTCTTTCATATTCTGGAGGCTTCCTGCATTTCTTGGCTATTTCTGCATCTCTAAATATTATGCCCTCCACTGCATTTTCCAAATTCCTTTTGCCTCTGTGTCATACGGACAACTGCACTGGCATTGAGGAACCCACCCCAATCAACTATTGCTATCTTCTCATGTCTAAAATCCTAACTAGTCACATTTCCAAAGATTCTTTTTCCAAAAAAGGTAATATTCACAGGTTCATAGTATTTGAAGTGACACTTCTGATGGCCACTATTCTGCCCATTTCAACTTATTTTTGTCAATCTTATTTTAAGCAAGTATGTGTTCTTCAATTTTTCTACCTATAAATTGAAACTCACAATAAATTGGAACTAACAAACTACAGTTTTGAGGTTTAAATATATATATCTCAGCATAAAAATGTTCTACATAGTTACTGATCTTGTTTCCTAGACACAGTTGTTTACAGATGGGTTATCAGAATCAGGCTCTTAATATTTCCTAATTTTAGTATTCTTAGGGATTCTTTGGGAAGATCAAATGAGATAAAATATGCAGAAATGCTTTGTCAGCCACAGACTACTGAAAAATTATAAATTGCTACTATTTTGACATTAATATGACCTTCCTTGTTATGCCTTGTATCTAAAAAGCCTCATGTGCTCATAGATGGAACTTTTTGGAGGTGGCTGAAGCTAAGGTGCATGAATATGGATTAAGGGTATGTCATAACTAAATCAGGCCCTTGATTATTTTAACCTAGTTCTAGGTGTGGATAATGAGAAGGCCTGTCCTGGGAGTGGGTGGAACCAACCAATAGGCTTGTAGCCCAGTTGTAATAAGAGGGAAAGAGAGGCTTAATACTGCTGCTTTGCTGTTTTGTGGCTCCCCTGCCCTGGACTGTTCCTCCCGTGCCCCTCTGCCATGCTTCCCTGCATGGTAGCCAGTTTACCACACTAAAACCTCTACAAGCTGTGAGTGAAAATAAACTTTTCCTCTTTTACCTCGTGGGTGTTAGATATTTGGTCCATCAGGGAGAAAATAATCAAGATAGAGCTGAAATTAAAGTATGGCCAAGTTTAAATCCCAGATATTTCTTTAGCGAACTGCAGTTTAGTCAATTCTATTCATCTGTACTTGTCTAACTGATTTTTTTTTTAAAAAAGATATTATACTGTATTAGATTCAATCTTCATTGCTTGTTCAGAAGCAAATTCAATGCCTCCCTTCACTCAACACCTTTGTGGGTTCTGCCTTCCCTTCTACACCTTGTACCAGAGAGAATGACCTCAGCCAATGACTCAGGTCACAGCTGCCTTTACTTTAACTAACCCATTGTGAGCCATTTTGAGCTGACTTTTCGATGCCTTGAAATTTTTTAATGTGCTGTAAGGTTTGGGTTTTTTGCATGTGGATATCCAATTTTTCCAGTATATTTATTGAAGTTACAATCCTTTCTCCTCTTAATTGCTTTTGCATCTTTGCCTGAAATCAATTGTCTGTTATGTGGGTATCTATTTTGGGATTTCATATTTGTACCTCAGTAGTTTGTCTCTCTTGATATCAATGCTGTTTTGTCATGATTGGTGTAACTTTGTAATAAATCATGGGATTGGGGAAGGTTGGAACTCTAATTTTGTTCCTTTATCAAAATTGTTTAGACTATTCTGAGTGTTTTGTATTTCTACAGAAATGTAAGAATCAAAATGTTTATTTTTATAAAAAATGATGTTGGCATTTCGTTAAGGGATTATGTTTTCTGATCTTTATTATCTTCTATTTTTTTGGTTTTATCCTGTCTTTGATTTCTAATTTCTTAAGGAAAGATATGAAGATATTTTGTAGCTTTCTTCTTTTCTAAAAAATGTATTTGGTGTTAAAAAATTTAAAAAAAAATTCAGTCTTGTTGGGCTTGGCTCAGCATCTAGTTTGTCAAGATTACATTTAGTTTGTATTCAAGAATTATTTGTGTTATCCTTTAAAGTTTTGCTGTTGCTGGCAGGAATGTGTTAGACTACAGTGCCAGATCACTCAAAGAAAAGTCAGGGTTGCAAGGTCACGATCATCATTTCTCTTTCTCCTCATCTCCTGACTTTCCTCAATTTTAAAGTCATAGAAGCACCCAGTTTAATTTTATTCCTGATTTAAGATTCACATTAGATGACTAACTGTTCCCACATCACCAGAATTTTCTAAGATTTGATGCTTCTATATAAAGGGCTCAAAATTTAAAATAACAAAACAAAACACCGCACAGTATATGCATATATTGCTTCTAGGAAAGAAACAATTAGAAAATTGTTTTTCTTTTTCCTAATAGAAAGCCAGAAAGTTACTTGTTCATGTCAGATGTCTGGATTTTTGAATAATTCATAAACACATATAGACAGACACATTTTTCATGTATTTAATATATTATACATCTATAATATTTTAAATTTCCTATTTGTTATAACACTTGATTAAAGTAGTATTGGATAACTTCCCTTTCAATACCTATCTTCTACTGATCACACTTCTACCTTATATATACACTTACATGCCAAGCACATACATAGATGTATGAGCAGAATCTATTTAATACAGTGTCTCTAGCAAGGATAAATTTAGAGCTCAGGAGTGAACAGATAAAACTATTACAGCTCATCACATTTATATGGCAACAGAAACTACAGGGCTTCAACCTGACCTGAGGGTCTGGGAGCATCACAGTTTATTTGGCAAAGATTTTACGATACCCTTATTTGCAGAGGTGCTTCTGTCAAAGCAATACCAACATGTCTTCCATCAGAGCAATCCAAAATGTACCAAGAAAATAGAAATAACTATGAGCTTGTCAATTGTTGTTCTTTCAAATGTAGCATTTCACAATTTTGTTTTCTGCTGCAGAACCTTAGCAAGGCTCAAGTCTGATAAATATCTTTTAACTCCTATTAAGATCAGCACTCTATACCTTGTCAACTGTTATATTCATGAAAAGCAATAGATTACCTTTGAAACCTTTGAGAATAAGATGGTGGCTAGATAAAGGTTATTGTGCAGTCACTGAATATTTAATGGGATCTTCTGGCAATTGAAACTAATGTGTATTATAATATATTCAACTTTCCTCCCAGAAAAGTAGACTATGGCTGAGGATACAATTACAGAGTTGTAATTACTCTACTTGAAATTCATATGCATGCATATGCAAGGAAAGAGAAATTTTTCCTCCAGAACAGAAACATTTTTGCCAGTCACTGCCAGACTGAAACAACAAAGACATAGCTCTCCCAAACTTGATGTCATATTCCATCTCATCTAATACTGCACTCATTCAAATTAAGGTTTAAAGACAAAACTCCAATCAGCAATCCAAACAAGGTGTTATTTCAATCAAAAGATCTTCTGAAAGGTGGTTGATTAAAAAATAGATTCAGAAATATAAAGAAGTTGGGTAGTGAAAAACACAAAAGCAAAAATACAACAATCCATATATGATTTCACACTGCCACATTTCAGAGTAAAAACAAGGAAAAACTAAATATTTATGTACTCCAAGAGTGCAAAATATTTAAAGATGATTAGTCTTTAATGATTAGCATAAGCTTTAATTTTTCCACAGACCATCCTCTGTCTCTTCCATAAAAGAATGCTCATTCCTGCAGACCATCACAGGACAGAGAAATGTGATTTAATGTGTGGGGAGAAGACAAGACAAAAGTTGTCACTCCATTTCCTTAAAACTCTCTCCCAGTCCTTGAAATTTTAATCTTTACATTTATATTTTTAGTTGAGTCATTTCATCTCCTCAGAGTGTCAGTAAAAGTAGATCCACCTGAAAATGTTGCATTTATGAAGTCGGGAGTTCTCAAATTTAATATGCTAGTGAAGCACCCGGGGAGTTTGATGGTGATAAAGATCTTTGGACCAAGCCTAAGAAATTCTGATTTGGTAAATTTAGGGTGGGTTTCAGAGATCTTCTTTCAAGTGTTTTAGAGTATTTTTTAGTTTTATAATAATTGAGAAAGTGCAAAGATTTCCTATATATCCCTTGTCCACACGCATGCACAGCTTCTGTTATTATCAATATCCCCTATTTGTATAGTATAACCGAGGAACCTACAATATCACATCATTACCCAGAGCTCATAGTTTACATTAGGGTTTGTTTTTGGTGCTGTGCATTTTATAGGTTGGGGCAAATGCATATTGCCATATATCACCTGCATAATATTAGAAAATACAGTTTCATTGCCCCGAAAGTTCTCTGTTAATAAGCTCTTGAGATGATCCTAACACTTGGGCTGGGCTTCACCATTAGCACAGCATTGGCATAAGCACATCTTAAAAGGAGAAAATCAAGAAGTAGAGAATTATCAAAGTTATAGAAATGAATAGGGGAAGGCAACAATGTGGAGTGATGTGGTGGGGGTGTAGGGGGACAGGGAATGGGTTTAAAGTAAACAAGGAAATACTTGAGAGTCCTAGAAAATAGTGATGTACTATTCTATCAATACATTTTATATAAAGGCTACACAAATCACTTGAAGACATTAACATTTGAGTCCAGGGATTTATTAATTAGAAGGTTCCATCTGCATCCAAATTACTCCCTATCCCAACCCTGCTATCACACACACACACACACACACACACGTACACACACACACACACACACACACACCATTCATTGCCGTTATTTTGCCTGCTAGGTTATAGTTTTCCCTTAGAGGGTTAACTGATATCTAATATCCTGCTGAAAGTGGGGAAAGAAATCAATGAAACTAGTTACTTGATATTAGATGATCAATTCATCTTCTTCCTCAAATTTAAAAATATTGCATGGACTTTGACTTTTTCAATTTTTGCTACTAATTTTTGTTCATTGCAGTTCATTGTAGCTGACATCAGTCAACAAATTGTCCTAATATCAACATACTGAAGGGAGTATTTTTCCTTCTTCTGTTTGAGTCCCTTAATGTGGGGGTAGGTGAGAAAAGAAGGCATTTTTGAACTTTTGACTTCAATTCAGCCAGAGCATCTTTTATTTTATCTTCCTTACTTAAAATTCTGTAACTATAAGTGTGAAAATCCATCCAAATCATGCAAAATGGAAAACTGCACATTTTTTTCTAAAAAATTGTGATTGTCAAGGAAATAAAGTTTAGTAGAAAATTCATGAATAAATAAGAATGAAAATAAGAATCAAACATAATAGAAATAATTCATTTTAGCCTGTTACCATATTTCTTTTCAGTCTTTTTGCTTTTTTCTATGCATATATTATATATATATGTTAAAAACAAAATGACATCATACTGTTTATAATTTTAAAATTTGTTTTTCCTGTTAATATACTATGAGAATTTACCTATGTTAATAAGCATTCTCTCTGTACTATTTCTAACAACTAAATTAATTTCCCAATCTCTGGATATAACTTGTTTAACCATTTTTATTCTACTAGCTATTTAGGTGATAGGTAATTGGTATAATATTTTCACATTGTAAGTAATGCTTCAGTGAGCAATGTGGTACATAAATTTTTGCGCATATCTATGATTACTCTGTTGGGCAAATTCCTAAATGTAGAATTTCTGGAACAAAGTTTATGCATGATTTTAAAGCTTTTGAAGCATACTGTCAAATTGCCCTCCAGTGATGGTACAGTAATTTACACTCACATCAGCAGTGTGGGAGTAACTGTTTCCCCGTACCCTTGCAGGGAATTGTTATTTTAAAACATCTTTCCTTATTCCTAGTTTTTAATTTATGAGTAATATACTAACAGGGGCTCTTTTTAAATAACCCCACTGATTTCTAATCCATACCCTGGTTAATCAAATATAAAATACAATTGATTCTTGCTACATCTACTGGGCTAGTGATTGATAAAACTTTTTTTTTCTGGAAAGGGCTACATAGTAGATATTTTACATTTTTCAGAATATATGGTCTCTGTTGCAACTTTTCAACCCTGTCAGTGTAGTATAAAATTAGCCACAGATCACACACAAATACATAAGCATGTCTGTCGCCCAATAAAAGCTTATAAAACCGGTAGAAAGTGGGATTTGGTATATGAGCCATAGGTTACTGGCCCCTCCTTAAACATTATGGAAACTCCTTATGTGTTATCTACTGTCTTATATTACTCAAATATAGAATCCAGTGAAGGGGAGAATTTGGTGAACATAAATGATAAGAAAGTATGACAAATATTATGACAAATAAATGCCTAGGTGCTAAGAGAACCCATGAATAGGATGAGGCAGAGTCTTTATTTAAATTGTTTATTTTAAAGAGAATAAAACAAAAAGGAACAGAACAAAGCAAATCATAACAGAACAATGCAAGCAACACAGCACTTTACAACAAGACAACTGGATATCAACAGTAGCTACCATAATGTTTGTTTTCTTTGAAATAGTTGAGCATACCTTCACACACAATAATATCAAACATAACAAAACAGTATAAAACCATTCAAAAGAATGAAAGTATTACAGGACATTCAAAACCAAATAATTAATAATGAAAAATGGCTACTATAAAAACTTGTTTTCCTTAAAAAATTTGTTTATACTATCACACATATTAAAATCCAATAAGACACAACAGGATAGAACCAATCAAAACAGAAGAACAAAAGCATGGTAGGACTTCACAACAAGATGACAGTAAATCAGCAATAGCTGCCATAATGTCTTGCTTTCTTCAAAATAGCTGTTCATACCATCACATATAATAAAATCAAACAAAACAGAATAAAACCAATTCAACTAATGAATTAAAGCATTATAATACTTCAAAGCAATATAATGGGAAACCATGATTACCATAAAATCTTATGTACTCTTATCATTTCTTACACTAGGGAGACTATATGGTATTTACACATGTGAGTTTAATTTATTTCACTTCTGAGTATGGTCTCAAGTTGCATCCATTTACTTATAAATATCTCAATGTGATCATTATTTATAGTTGAGTAGCACTCCATTGTATAAAAATACCACATCTTTTTAATCCATTCCTCAGTTGATGGGCATTTAGGTTGTTTCCAAGATCTGGCTATTACAAATTGTGTTGCTATAAACATGGGTGCACATATATCCCTGTGCTATTCAAAGACCCAATCCAAAAATGGGTGTCTGAGATGAAACACAGTTCTCAGATGAAGAAATACAAATGGCAAATAAATACATGAAAAAATGTTCAGCATCATTAGTCATTAGAGAAATGCAAATTAAAACCACACCGAGATTCCATCTCACTCCAGAAAGAATGGCCAGGATAAAGAAAACTACCAACAACAAATGCTGGAAAGGCTGTGGGGAAAAAGGAACTCTTCTGCACTGTTGGGAGGAGCGTAGACTGGTGCAACCACTGTGGAGGTCAGTTTGGAGGTTCCTCAAAAAACTGGGATTGGAAGTCCCATTTGACCCAGTTATTCCACTTCTGGGTATATTCCCGGGAGAATTGAGGCCGAGTCTTAAAGGCTATCTAGGAATTACCAAGTGAAAACAGGAAAGTTTTGGGTGCAGAGGCAGACAGTAGCATGCAGAACATATGAAGGATAGAAAACAGTATGTTGAAAGATTGAGAATAATAATGAACTGTAGAAACTATAGTTGATGAGTTATAGAGCTCATATAGTGCACTAGAAGCAGAAACAATAAGAGGCACATAAGGACCTCAGTGTCCTGCTGAAGACTTCAGGCAAAAAGGCAAAGTTCATAGCCACAAATATCCATGGGGCATAACCACTGACCCTCCCCACCCTGAGTGGCTGAACACTATGCCCCTGAGACCTTGCACAACTTTGGAGGATAGAAGACAGTCTTACACAATTACAAATTCTAAACAGCAGTACCACCAACCAGAGAAGACACATACATTGACTGATCAGAGGCAGTCACAGAGTCAGTAGTTTAACCCAATCACAGAGTCCAGCCTGTGGCATAGATCACAGAGAGCAATAAGGAATTCTGCTCAGTTTCAAAGCACAGAAGGCCAGCCTGACAGAAAACCTAACAACAATGTTTGCCTGTCTGGTGTTGCTACTACCTGGCCTATTGAGAATGCTAGGCTGCCATAAAAAGTGAAGGTCTATCACTGCCAAAGAAATGGTCAGACATCAGCATAAGGGCACAAAGATTGTGAAGAAATGACACCACCAAAAGAAACTATTCAAACTATTAAACGTATAAAAAGCTAACAGTATTAAAGTATTAAAACAATTGAAGAAATTATTAAAATTCTAATATAGATCTTAACAATTAAAGCCAATAAAATAAAATAATTGACAAAGAATTGAGAATAACTCTTTTAAAGAAGTTCAGAGAACTATGAGAAAATAGATAGAAAATAAAATTTAGCAAATAACCAACAGGCAAAATGAGAAGTTTGGCAACTAAATATGAATTTAATTAAAAGTATCCCTACAGATATCCTAGAGATAATAATATAATAGCTGAGGTGAAAAATTCAATAGACACCTGCAACAGTATATTTGATTAAACAGGATTAAAAATTAGTGATACTGAAGACTAGGCATTTGAAATTATTCAGTTAGAGAAGCAAAAAGAAAAAAAAAATAGAATGAAGCAATATGTGAGACATCACCAAGACAGCTAACCTTTGCACAGTAGGACTTTAAGAAGAAGATAGAGAACTAAAGCCAAGAAAGAAAGGAAATTATAGGAAAACAACAGGCTGAAATTTCCTCAAATCTGGGGAAAGATGACAACATACAGGAACATAAGGTTCTGACTCTCCAATAAAACTCAGTAAAAGAAAGGTTTTAACAAACGTGACTACAACTATAAAAAATTAGACTAACAAAGAATTCTGAAAACAATGGGACATATGAAACATATTCCACTCAAAGAGAGTCCTTACATGGTTATGTCTACAGACCAGGAGCAAATGGGATGATGTACAAACATGCACTATATAACAATGTCTTGTTTAATAATGAACCACATGTATGATAATGATGCCACCAGATTATTTTGCCTAATGACATCAAGCCCATTTAGTTTTTCTAAGTATACTCTATGAGGTTTGCACAATGAGAAAATCACTGAGAGACATATTTTTCATAATGTCTCCCTATTGCTGTAAACACATTTGTATTCAAAGTCTTGAAGGGAAGACTGCCAAACAAGAATATTTAATCCATCAAAGCTATCCTTCAAAAATGAGAGAGAAATAAAACCTTTCCCAGGAAAACTAAGCTGAGAGGTCAACACTAGTAGGCTTACTTTACAGGAATTCCTAATGGGAGCTTTCCAAGCTTAAATGAAAGACTGTTAATTAATTATACAGACCATATTAAAGTAAACAATAATATAATGAATACATAGTTATATTTAGAGTATATTTAGAATATATACTTAGAGTATATTTAGAATACTCTAAGGTTGAAAGGGTGGATTATAAAGCAATTTTATTTCCACCATAAAGATTAAAGACAAAACTATTAAAAACAACTGTATCTACAACAAATTCTTAAGAGATGCAAGCTTACAAAATGATCTAAACTTTATATCAATTTTAAAAGTTGTGGGGGCAGTAAAAGTGTAGAGTTTTTGTATGTTGCTACAGTTGCTATTATTAGCATTAAATAGCTATACATATGTTTGATATAAGCCACATAGTAAACACAGAACAAAAACAGAGAAATATATTCACAAAATATAAAAAGGAAGCATTCAAAGCATACTACTACAGGCAGTTATCATATTGCAAAAGAAGGCTGCAAGAAAGAGAAACAAAAGACCTATAAAACAACCAGAAAACTACAAAGTGTGGCAGCACTCTATCTTACTGATCAATATTACATTGAATATAAATGGATTAAGTTCTCCAATAAAACAACAGAATGACTAAATGGACTAACAAACAAGACTAAATCTACAAGACCAACTTCACTAATGAAGACACAGACTGAAAGTGAAGGGGTGGAAAGGTAGTCCATACAAGCAGAAACCAAAAGAAATAAGAAATGTTTATATTTCTATCAGAAAAAGACCAGATTTTTAAGTCAAACATTGTCAAAAGAGAAAAAAAAGGTCATTATATAATATTAAAGAGGTCAGTTCATCAAGAAAATATAAAATATATCGTCATATAAATATTAATCTATGTATATAATATATATAAACATATATATACATATGAGCGTAACATCAGAATTCTTAAGTATATAAAGCAACTACTAGATGGTCTGAAGGGAGAGATCAACTACAGTATGATGATAGTAGAGGACCTTGGTAGCTCACTTTGGCAATGATAGCTCAACCAGACAAAAAATAAATAAGGACACATTGGACTTGAATTACACTATAAATAAAATGGGCCTAAAAGGAACATACAGGACACTCTAGCCAATAACAGAATGCACATTATTCTGAAGCACACACAGATCATTCTTTAGGATAGATCATGTGCTTAGCTACAAAGCTAGCCTTAATAAGTTTTAGATGATTAACATACAAGGTATCTATTCCTAACACAATGACATGAAACTAGAAATCAGCAATGGCAGAAATCTTTGAACATTCACATATATGTGGTGATCAAACTGGTTCCAGAACAAGTGGGACATATAAAATGAAAACTTATGCATGGTTCTTGAGAATGTAAATTAATATAGTCATTATGGAAGATGGTAGAACAGTAAGCAGCAAACAGCCTCTCAGGGCTGGGGATTTAGCTCAGTGGCTTAAGTGCCTGCCTGGCAAGCGCAAGGTTGTGAGTTCAATCGCCAGTACCAAAACAACAACAACAACAACAAAAAACAGCCTCTCTGAGAGAAACAGCCCAGGTGCTGGAATATAGCATTCTGGAGAAGACCAGAAGGGAAGAAATGGGTCCCCTTGACCCAGGAAGAAACTAAAGTGAGAATTGAAGCCCACAGAGAGAATTAAAAGAAAAGAAAAGAAAAGAAAAAACAAACACAAGGCAATAGCTGGAGGCACTTTCACTGGAGCTGGTCCCACTGAGTGAGAAGTGCCACCGCAATCTGGAGACAGTCACAGTGAAGCTGGTGGCTGGCAAGCCCAAAGGCCTCAGCAAGGAGATGTGGTAGCAGAGGGGAGCAGCGGACTGGAGAACTGCACTGTCTGGCAGTGAGTGTGGGGGACTCAGTCCTCCCATAGGAGTGAGTGATTGGCTGGGCACCATTTTGGAGTTGGGCAGGATGAGCCCATAACCAGAACTGCAGATGGCTTCATTTAGCCACTCCTAGCACAGAACAGACTCGGAAAATAGCTTGGAGTGAGTACTTCTCTGTGCACGGTCCTATGGCCAAGCTGAGGTTTCCTTAAAGCTATCCCTAACCAGCCCCACCCACCCAGTACACACAAACTTGGTAAAGACTCCCTGTGGTTAACCAGCTCCAGCCCTGCTCCTGCTTATACTCCGGTAGTCACCAGCAGATTGGGGAAAGCAACAAACAGCAGAAATCCCTAGCCAGCATGCTTCAGAGTAATTATAACCAATATAGGAAGTGCCAGGGACCCCACTATGCACTTGTCTGAAAGAAACCAGGAGCATGACAAGAGGAAGAAGCAAAAGGCAGTCTCTAGCCTCTAACCCAAGCAGTACTGGTCCAGGAGATGTAAGGTGAGATTGGGAGTCACAAAGTCACACATCTGCAGTTTCTGAAGTAACAGCAACTGACATAAATAAACAACTTCATGAAACTATAAAAGGAATTAAGACAAATACTATTACAAGTAAAGGAAGACATAAGAAACATAATAAAGGAAATGCTAAGCACCTCTAAAGAAGACACAGACAGAAGAATAGAGGAGCATAGAAAAAGGAGAGAAACCTTCAATGAAGAATACAAAAAAATTTAGAATACATGAAACAGATTCAAAGAGATTAGCAGAAAATTAAAAACTCCATCAAAAGTTGGCAAATCTGTTTGAAAGGATCTAATTATAGATGATCAAACCTTGAAGACAGATTTGCAACATGTTATCAAGAAAGATCTCTTACAAATAACAAGGAACCAGGAAGTAACAATACAAAAGCTAGAAGATGACAAGAGGATCTATAACTTAAAAATAAAAGATGTAAGTGAAGAAGCAGGAGTAAACACAAATGAAATACAAAGGCTATTTACAGAACTAATTAAAGAAAACTTCCCAAGCATAAGAAAAGGAAATGATATTCAGATAAATGAGCCATACAGAACTCCAACCAGTTATAACCAAAATAGATCTACACCCAGACATATAATAATCAAGATCCCAGAAATTCAACACAAGAGAAGAATTTTAAAAGCTGTCAAAGAAAAGAAACAGATCACCTATAAAGGAAAACCCATCAGAATCGTGACAGACTTCTTGACACAAACCATCAAATCAAGAAGAGCTTGGAGTGAAGTATTCCAAGCCCTGAAAGAAAATAACCTCCACCCCAGATTGATGTACCCTGCAAAACTATCTCTCAAAATTAATGGAGAAACAAGATGCTTCCATGACAAAGAGGAACTGGGGGAGTTCGTGACCACCAATCCAACCTTACAAAAAATACTGAAGGACATTCTAGAGAGAAAAAAACCATGGTTTCAGAAACAGTGGCAGAGGGAGCTTACTAAATGGGACAGACAGTGGAGTGAAGGGGAACGTAGACAACCAATGGCAGAAAAATAGCATGGCAGAGATGAGGCAGAAAAGGTTGGCCATAATCGCTAACATAGATGACCTCAATACACCAATAAAAAGAAACACAGGCAGAGTGGATCAGGAGATAAGGTCCATCAAGATACTCTATATAAGAAATATAATTAACTGAAAGAGGTTTTATGGACTGAAAGTCAAAGATGAGAAAACAATGCTCTATGTGACAGGGAATCAGAAAAAAAAGTGGGGGTAGCTCACTCATCAGCTGCAGATTTCTTGGAAAGACTTAACACTTTTATACAATGGAGAACTACTCAGCTATAAGAAAGGAAAACCTTAAGGCTCTTGTAGGTAAATGGATACAACTTGAGATCATGCTCCAGGATAAAAAGATTCAGAATCACTTATGTGAGTAGTGGGCTGCCTCCCTAATCTAAAAACATCCTGTGAAAGGAATTGTCTAAAAAGGGAATTGTCTAAAAAAGGAAGACAGAGGATATTGTTAATCATGTATCATGATTTGAAACACATACTGTTTTTATGGTTCTGTTTAGTTTGGTTATATTCTGTTTCAATTTGTCTACTTGTACTAGATTTGATGGCATGTACAGCTATTCCAAAGATAGCAGAATATACTATGGTAATCATTTTTGATTGCCTATTGACTTAATTTGAAGGCCTGTATTGCTCTCACTGTCTTGTTTTGTCTGATTTTATTTGAATCTATTTTGTTTGATCACTGTCTTGTTTTGACTGATTTTATTCAAATTTGTTTTGTTTGATAGTATCAAGTCTGACGGTATAGGCAACTATTTTGAAGACAGTAAGATCCACTATGATACCCATTGTTGTTTGGCTATTATTTTCTTTTGAAGTCCTATAATGTCTCTGATGTTTTGTTTTTATTGGTTTTGTTCTGTACTGTTTTGTTTAATTTTATTATGCCTGATGATATGGGCAATTCTTTTGAAGATAACAAGAGGCATTATGGTAACCATTTTTAAAAAAATTTTATTTCAAAATAAAACAAACAAAATAGAAAAGGGGGTAGCAACAATACAAGATTCTGGGTGGGGGAGAAAAGAACAAAAAATACTGAGAAGTCACTACTTGATAACTTACATACTGTCATCTTGGAAATAGTTGTTCAAGTTACGAAGTTAAAACATACAAAGTACACATTCAAGCAATGAGACTGTTAACAGTTCTGCTCCATGATATAACACAAATATATGTGTCATTCATCTTACACACTTAAACATACATGCAATTATATCCTTTAGAGCACTTTCTTTTCCTCTCTTATTTACAGTAGCAATTATACATTTTGGGTTTTATTACTCCTACAGTTCTTATTATTTTTTATACTAGAGACACAATGTGGTATTTATAAATATGGTTCTTATTTATTTCACTAATGAGGATAGTTTCAAGTTGTCTCCATTTACCTATGAAGGCTTCAAGGTCATCCTTCTTCATAGCTGAGTAATACTCCATTGTATAAAAATGCCACGTCTTTTTCATCCACTCTGCAGTTGATGGGCATCTTGGTTGTTTCCAAGATTTAGCTATTACAGATTGTGCTGCTATGAAGATGGGTGCACATATATCACTGTGATATGAACTTTTCAGTTCCTCTGGGAAAATACCCAGGATATGAATAGCTGGGTTGAATGGAGTTGATCACTTTGCATTTTGGTTTTAAGTCATGTACTATGTCCATCCTTTTGTTTTGACTGACTCCATTTTGTTTTCTCTCATTTGGTTTTATTCTCTTCAAAATAAAAAAGTGTATAGTCATTATGGAAAACAGTATAAGAATTCCTCAAAAAACTAAAAATAGAACTTCAATGTGATATAGCTAGACAATCCCTGGGTATTTGCCCTACAGAAATTATGTCATCAAGGAAAAAGACACACCAACATACTCATGTTCATTGCAGTACTATTTATGACAACCAAGATGTGAAATATGCTTAAGTGTCTGTCTAAAGAATGTCTAAAAAATGATATACATACTGGAGTTTTATTAAGCCATACAGAAGAATGAAACTATGTCATTTATAGGAAAATAGATGGAAATGGAGAAGATTCATATATAACATCAGAAATCAAAAGGAGATATTATAACAGATAACACAGAAATATGAAGAGTCATAAGAAACTACTATGAATAATTATATGTCAACAAAACAGATAAATTTCTAGAGACTCTTATAACTTACCAAGATGGGATTATGAAGAAATAGAAAAACTGAACAAATAAGTAAAGAGATTGACTTGGTAATTTTTTTTTAAATTTGACTTGGTAATTTTAAAAAATCTTTAATCAAAAAAAGTCCAGTATCAAATGGCTTTCAAATGAACTATACTAAATTTTTGAAGGACTATTACTAGTCCTTCTCAAACTCTTCCAAAAATTTGAAGCATAGAGAACACTTCCAAACTCATTTTATGAGGACAATACTTCCCTGATACCAAAGGAAGATGATCTCTCTGATGAACAGCATGCAAAAGTTATCAATAAAATGCTAGCAATCCAAATTCAACCACAGAAAAATAATTGACCTCAGTCAAATGAGATTTGTTCCTGAGATGCAAACATTGCTCAACATACACAAATCAATGTGACACACACATTAACAAAATGAAAGATTAAAACCATGTCTCTCAATAGATGCAGAAAAACATTTCACAAAATGAAACATCCTTCATGATAAATATTCAGATTAGGTATAAATGAAACATACCTCAACACATCAATGGCCATATAAGACAATTTTAAAGGTAATGTCATATTCAGCAGTGGTAAATCGAGACTTTGCCTTTAAGGTCAGGGACAAGATAAATATTCTCACATTTCTGCTTCTTTTCAACATAGTAGTGGGTGTCCTAGCCAGAGAAATTAGACAAAAGACAGAAATAAATGATATACTAACAGAAAAAGAATAGGTAAAATTGCTTCTGTTTGCTTATAACATATATTAGGTATAAAAAATCCTAAAGACTTCACCAAAAAACTGTTGACCTCTGCTTCTTTGCTGTTACCTAGCATTCTTAAATTATTTTTCTTTGTGTCATCTTGCAGCTGTTGAATTGTTATATCCTGGTTCTTTGCTATTTTTTGAGATCTTTCCTTTCACAATTGTTAGCTGTGATATTGTCTTCAAGGTCTGAAAATCTATCTTCAGTGTTTTTCAAGCAATTTTTCCAGCTTGTGACCAAATTTTTAATTTACTGGATATTTCTTTGAATCTGTTTCATGCATTATAAATCCTTCCTATATTATTCATTCAAGGTTTCCATCATTTTCCTATGCTCCCTTTTTAAAATCTGTCTTCTTTAGATATGCTGAGCAATTCTTTCATTAGGTTTGTGATTTCTTCTTTTACCTGAGATATTATTTCTGATTTAACTGCTGTTACAATCTCATGAAGTTGTTTCCTTACTTCAGTTGCTATCCTCTCAGAGATTTCAAGCATGTGACTTCCCTTTTTTTCCATGACTGTATCTCCCAGACTTGTTCTATGTGGGATGGAGGTCTGAGATTGCCTTTTTTGGTTCATCTTGATGTTTTCCTTGGTTCCTCCCAACATGCTGGTTGTGTGGTCCCAGATACTTCCAATGTTGGCTCCTCCCTTGTTGTATAGGGATGGGACAGATACCTGGGTTTCTCTGGCTCCAGGTTCCCAGGGAGGTAGCAATCTTCTCCAGAACCATGGAGTAGGCTTCTCCAGACCTGTGCAGCTACACTGGGCCTTCCTCAATGTCCATGAGTATGTGGTGGTGGAGGTGCTTCTTCTCTTAGCTTGCGAGTCTACATTGTGACTCCCCAAATGGTGGCAGGCACATGGGGTTATGTTGGTCTGATTCTTCCAGTGGGCTTTGGCTGCCCAAAGGAAGCAAGGGTATCCAATGGTGGCCTGTTGGTGCACAGAACTTATCTGGCTGCTTCTCCTTGCTTTAACTGGCTGATTACAGGAAATGAGCCTTCCAATTGTGGCAGCCAGCAAGCAGAGGCAGATCTGGTTGGGTCTCCTGCCTGCACTGGCCACCCGAAGAAGCAAACTACTATTATTATATTAATATGCCCCTTAAAAGCACAGGTAACTCAAGGAAAAATATGCAAGTGGGACTGCATCAAACTAAAAGGTTTTTGTATAACAAAAGAAATAAGTGAAAAAGATAACAGACAATCCACAGAATGAGAAAACATTTGCAAACCAGTCATTTAATAAGGAGTGATATATAAGAATATATAATATGTACAAGAAATTCAACAACAAAAACACCAGTAACATGATTTTAAAATGGGCAATGGACCTTTTTCAACACACATTTCTTAAAAGAAGACATATAAAGGGCCAAAAATTTTATGAAAAAATGCTTAGCATCACAAATCACCTGGAAAATGGAAGTTAAAGCCACAATGAGATACCACTTCAAACCTGTGTGTTTGATATGGTTGATACATTGTGTCAACTTGAGAAGTTTAATAATTTAACTAAGAGACTCAGCAGGGAGCCAGGATCCTTATTTTGTAAATATCCTCAGCCTGTGTAAGAGGAGGGCACAGAGGTGGTGTGATGCTACACCCACCCTGGGTAGGGAAAGGGTAGGTTGCCTGCTTACAAAATGAAGGGGGAGAAGAGGCTTATTCTCCCTGCTTTTGCTCTCTCTGCTTTTGCTGGTTGCTACCTTAAAGTGTTGCTTGGTACTATGCCACCCTGCCTTGGAGCCAACTGATTATGGACTGAAACCTTCACACACAGTGAGCTAAATAAACCTCTTCTTCTTTCATTTTAGGTATCAGGCATTTTGTCCCAGCAATGAGAGAAAAGTAACCAAGACATTGTTAAACTATGAACAAAAAGATGGAATATAAATGTCAGCAAAGGGTCAGAGAAAAACACTTGTATGCCATTGGTGGGAGTGTAAACTAGTACAACCATTATAAAAAATGATATGAAATTTTCACATTATCTACAAATAGAGCTATCATATAATCCAACTCTCTCACTTCTGGCCATTGGTGGTAGTATAAACTAGTACAACCATTATAAAAAATGATATGAAATTTTCACATTATTTACAAATAGAGCTATCATATAATCCAACTCTCTCACTTCTGGGCAGTGAATATCTGTACTCTCAAGTTCACTGTAGCATTGTTCATAATAACCATGCCACAAAATCAACTTGTGTACATCAGTGAATGTATACAAACAGAAAATGTGGTTTGTATATACAACATAACACTAAAAAGCCTTAAAAGAGAAAGAAATCCTTTTTTTATGACAATATGGATAAGCCTGGAGGACATTAACCTAAAAGAATAAGCCAGGCACAGAAAGACAAATACTGTATAATCTCACTTATATGTACAGTCCAATAAATAAGAACTCTACAATATACAGTAAAGAAGATCAGACACAGATGGCTAAATATCACATGGTTTCTCCTATGTGTGAAAACCAAAGTTAATAATTTGAAGAGAAAATGAAAGATGATAGGAAATGGGGAGACAGACTTTGTGGAGATAGCAAGTGGTTCTGGAGATGGGAGACAAGATGGAGGGGAGTGGAAGGTAAAGTACAAAAGGATTGAGATGCTGTATGTATATGTACCCATACCTCAAAATGAATTGATTCATTATACATTGCAAACATACACTAAGAAAAAAGTTTAACAATAATGTTGAACTCATAGGAAGAAGTACAATGTTGATTATCAGAGGCTGGAGACATTGAGTGGGGGTAGAAAATGGGAAATTGTTGGTCAGTTTCAGTTAGAAAGGATAAGTTTTCAGATCTACTGAATTGCAAGGTGACTTTACTTAATAGTTTTATACATTTTTAAAAAACTAATAACAATTTCAAATGTCATACAACAAAAAGTAAATGAGGTGACAGATATGTTAATTAGCCTGATTTAATCATCCCACATCATATACCTACATCAAATATTACTGTACCCATAAATGTATAAAATTATGATTGTCAACTAAAAATTCTTCAATAATTGTGTGGTGGTCATGTAAGAGATTAACATTAGGGCAAGCTGGACGAATGGCATGAGGAAATCCTTAGTGATTTTGCTACTTCTCTCTAAATCTAAATTTATTTCCAACTTGGAAGCTGAACATATCATTTTGGCAGTATTGTGGAGAGTAAGGTGGAGAAGTAGGCTAGAGATGGGTACTGCAGCAGTATTTGGTAAGGAGTGCTGAAAACAGCCAGCAGCTGTGGACCTAGAGACAATGAGGGTGGATGAGAGAAATTGGGGAGAAATGGCAGAGCTAGGAAGAACAGTTTCTAACCAGATGTGATCTTCTAGGTGAACAATAAGATTTTCAAACAAACTAACTCAGTTCTCTAATCCCTATCACAGCAGATTACAAAGCACTACTGATGCATCCAAGACAAGAGCTGGTGGCTGGGACTGTTAAAGTGCACATCATGGATTTGTATGTGAGGAAGGAAGAACATGAGAGGAGTCAATAGACCCTACAGGGACTCACCAATAGTTGACCCGCTACTTTTAATGTTTCTTTCAAAGTGGTTAGATTCATATAGTAGCCTTAAGAAAGATTCATGTAGTGAGTGTTGCATTAAAGCTCCTGTCTCAGAGTATTAGTTCTCAATGATTCTCAGCCTTGAGTAAAATCCTTTAATAGTTTTTTCCTTCATCATTTGATCTATTACAGAAACCTTGAAGTTATCAGCTAGATTAAACAGAGGGTAACTCTTCCTTAAGGAAGACATCTAGAAATATGCCATGTCTTGGTAATTATTTTTCTTTTCCTTAATTCATGACTAACCACAGGATGGTGATAAAATTGGCTGACTATGATATATTTAGATGTTTTGTTTGCTAGAATACTCCAAACCAACTTATTTCATGGAATGAATTTCCTGAATTAAGTATGTTACTGTCATCTAATTATTTTGCTGTCAACCACTCTAAAAGTGTGAACTTTTCCAATAGCATTAGTTCCTTTGAAAGATATGATGCAGTTTGTCTTTTAAAGGGTGCCTCAAAGCAGAAAAGAATCCAAATACATACTAAAAAAATCCAAATTCTGTATCTTATGTTATATGACTAAATGTAGTTTTTGAATGATTTAAGCAATTAGAGAAAAACTGCTTTGGAAGCTATTAATATTGTTATCCAAATCTTATGCTTGTTAATGAGAGAAGGAAATACAGCCAATTAAGGTTGCTTTCTAGGGGCTGGAGGTATATGTAGCTCAGAGGTAATGCACTTACATAGCATCTATAAGGCCTTCAGTTGGACTCCCAGCACCACAAACAAGCAACAACAACAACAACAACAACAACTAAAACCAACCGCCCCAAAACCTCCAAAAAACCAGAAAACAAAACAACTAAAAAAAAAAAAACACAAAAAACTTCAAAAACAAAAACAACCTCCCCCTACTCTGGAAGCCCATTCCTGTACGAGCAGGACAGTGGGTGCTGGACACAGGCAGAGTTAGGTCAGAAGAGAAAAAAATAAAAATGAAAGAATGCAAAATCGTGGTCCTCAGGGATTTATAGGTGCGATGAAAGCACACATGTCTTTATCTTACCTGTCTATAGAAGAAAAACACAACTGACTTCAAAGTAAAGGAAAAATCAAATTGGACATATTGAAAGTGTGCATTTAAATACTAAATAGGAACATATTTATAAATATCAAAATAATAATAATAATTCAAAGTGTAAAGAAGAAGATAAAATGTATCACTAAATGTCAGTCAGATGAAACTCAAGACTCCAGGAGAGCTGTGGCCAGCTGATGGAGATTGGATTTTTTGATTTTGATTTTGTTTCCAGAATGTCTGACCCCAGTGATGACTTTTGGTTTACTACTCAGCCAGTGGAAAAGTGAGCAATAGAAGTTAATCTGGTGGATAATATAGTTGCTTGAATTTTAAACCAGAAATGTCTAAATCTCTGATTCCTACATCAAGGGTTATAACAGGTGCTTCCTGGGGTGTCAGACTGACAGCTGTAGCACTGAAACGTGTTGTTCTTTGACTAAACTTTGAAGTGAAATATGGCTAAAAAGACTAACATCAGATACACTGGTTTGTTATGATTGGCTTTGTTCTGTTTTATTTTGCTTGTTTTTGTTCTCTTAAAAAAAAGGCCGCTAATGGGGCAGAGCAATTGTTTTCCTATCATTCCATATTGTAGTCCATCAAGAAGAGCTGAAGTTTGCTGTTGGGCAGAAAAAATAAATCAATAATAAGTCTTCTGACAGGGCATACAGTTAGTTTAGCCTAAGCAGTAGTTTTTAACCCTAGTAGACTAAGGGTAGCTTTTGTTGTATACTTTTGACTATTTAACTTAGGGCTTTCAAAAGGAAAACATTTCAAAGAACCATAGTGAGTCAGCAAAGACTCTGAAAAGATTGTGTATATTTTCTAAAGCATATCTTTTTAAAATCACATACAGGGGAAAAGTGTAGAACATGTACCCACAAGAGCTAAATTTAAAAAATGTGCGTAGCAGTGAACACATGCATAGCATATGGATGCGGCTGACGGAAGAGTTCCTGGACTCCATTCAAGACACCACTCACAGCAGATGCACTGTCATAAATTTGAGCGACAGAAGCCACATCCTCACTGGTCAGGTTCCAGTCACTTGTCTTTGAATCCAGTATGGCAGATGCACTTTGGAATTCCAGCTTTCATTTTGGTTACAAGGAAGAGAAATTTCTACAAACAAAAGCCAAAGTACACAGATCCCAGACACATATGTAATCATTCACTCCTTAGCTCTTTCGAGACATTGGCAACTTCCATTTTGACTGGCTGGCTCTCCCCCCACCCTTTGCCTAATAGATTTTGCTCATTGCCTGTGATATGAGTCCAGTAGTATAGCAAGGATGAACAGAAAAATTTGGTAGAATTACCACACATTTTAGGATTAAATAGACTAAATGGGTCTGAATATAATATTAGAGTGAGACTTCTTGTACTTTCATGGCCAAAAAAGAAAAAGAAAGTAAGAGAAAACATATTGCATTTACTTGCAAATGGAGTTTGAGGGTCTTCACTTAAAATCATAACATATGGGCTCCAATATTTTTAGCATATTTGTAAAATATGTAAATATCTTACAATTCAATATTTTACAATTCAAATCAAATATTTGAGTCACTTTTATATGGACCTAATGGTGCACTAGTTTGTTAAGGTTCTCTTTAGACTGATTCAATGACTGTAGCCTTTTATGATAACAGGTGCAGTATTCAACCAGACCAGCAATTGGTAAATGTACCATCTCAACAAATCAAATAGATGGTCATCTTGCATCCACACTGCATCGGTAGAGCAGATGTTGGAAAGGAGGAGTCTGCTTTGCAAAATCCTTTTGACAAATAATTTGATAACTTTGGCAGAATTGAATCTGCTAATTTGATTCTCAGATTTCTAGGTGGTGGAACAGTACCAGATGCCTCGCAAAATATTAGCATCCATGTTTAATAGTTCTCACCACATCCTGTTCACTCCTCTTTGTAGAACTTCATATTAAATTAGATGCAGCTGTTGAGCGAAAGATTTCTTCCCTATTCCTATTTAGTATGAAAACAACAGCGGAAATAAACATTCAACTTCCTAACTTGTAGGGATTCTTTCTTTGATTTTGACTTTTTTATGGAAGAGAGATGGTTTGATACAATTACTGCTCTAAAATTGTCTGATAAACAAGGGACAAAACCACCCTGATCAACATATTTTCCCAACTTCCAGTGCAACTCAATATGCTCAGGTACCCCTTTAAAAATTGTATATGAGTATATTATTTTTAATTCTGGTAAATTGTAATCAGATATTTAGTTTGATGTGGTTTAGTGGAGTGAACAGTAATCATATTTTGTTATTTTTCAATGGTCAAGGAAGTAAATTCTCATTTGTAAGTTATATAGTTTCAAAAGAGAAGGGAAAGCATTGGGCATGGGGGTGGAAGAATAAGTTTCATCTCTAGTCTATGTTACAGCCCAGCCTCTGACATAGTTTTAGATTCCAACAAATAATGTCAAAGTAACAGCTGTTAAAGTCATACTCATTTAACACCCCAGTGAACATACCCATTACCTGTGGTCTTGTCTCATTTATTTTCTGTTGATAATCAAAGTTTAGTTTATTTCTTCCTCCCTATTCTGTCTCTTCCCTCTTTTGCCATGGACTCACACATTATGAAGGATTGACATTTTTTAGCACCTGCAGTGGAATAATGGAAAAGAAGCTGATTCTCTGCGGCAAACATGTTCTCAAAAGTCCCAGACTTTGGAATAACTCATTTCAAGTTTGTTTTGTTGAATTACGTTTACCTGTGGATACAAAGTGCTCCAAAGGGAAAACTAGGAAGTAGAAGTCTGGAATAGGCTTTTTTGTTGGGGGCCTTTAAATCTCTGCAGTCATTAATACTTTACTGACTTTATTGACTTATTCCACTTATTGTGAAATAAGAAATACCCATGTTGGCTTGTTCTAGCAAAAAAGTTTCTGTCCCTTCAAAAGAGTAGAGCTGTCATTTCTTGCTGCCTCACGAGACAAGTCAGTGACGGACAGTCCTTTAATTTAACACCATGGAAATTAGACAAGAAATCTATCATCAAATTCTTAGATCCAGCAAAGGAACATGGGGCAGTCAAGGAAAACTTCTACTTACCCTACTAGGAAATATTGTTACTAAGTTTGCAAGATGTGTTAGGCTGGCAGAAAGAGAGTCCCCAGAAATACACAGGTGACAAAAACTCTTACCATTTATTTATTCAGGTCTTTTGCTATACCAGAATCTCAGCACTTACTTTAAGGAGGCTGTCCTAAAAACAAATGTGGCTAATTTTCTTACTGAGGAAAAGTGAGCAGCAAAGTAGACCAGAAGCTACCAGAAGAATGACCAGCCACAAATCTCAGGAGCAGTCTAGCATAACTATTCCAGCTATCTTTCTGACTTCTTTGTGGGTGTTGTACACATATGTGGATGTGTGTGAGCATACAGACAACCCACCCCATCAATCTCTGCATTGCAATTCTGCTAAACTGTCTTGTACAGACTTAGGAAAAAGAGAAATGAACATCAAAATAGGCTTCTCTTTCTCCAATCTTGATCTTAAATTACTCAGTTTAAATGGCACCATTAAAAAATTTAGACTAATCACTGTACTGCTACTTCATTTGGAAAGTATCTTTTCAAATCCATTAAAAAGCAGAGTTTATACATCAATCTTAAATAGAAAAATTTCATGTGTTTCACCAAACATTTATGTTAGTCTTTTCAAACTTACTTAATTTGAGTAATATGTGGTACAATTATGAACTTGACTGTTAAGTACATGTGGCCTTGAAGTTATATAATGTGGTTCTTCTTTCGTGAGTTGGATTTTAAAACTCCAGAAATTGTCTTGCCCACAGTCCAGTTTCTATTAAGCACCAATTTAATTTCTTTTCAGTATTAGGCCTGTGGTTTCATGATAATTTATCAGCTTGCTGGCCTCACATTGATTAAATAGTTATATTCTTAAGGACTTTTGAACTAATAGCAACTTTATGTTTATTAGTTAGTTGGACAGGGTATGAATACTCAGCATGTTTCCGAAGTTTCAGTTTAGCACTTCATTTTGCAAACTCTTTTACACTGCTATTTTTGTAAATTATTTCTCACAATAGTCCTGTGAGATAGGCTAACGATGTTGTCCGGAAACTGCCTCGGTTTTAGAAAGGGTACATGATGTGCCCTAACACAGTGTCACAACCAAGATTAGAATTCACAGTTCCTAAGGCTCAGCAACCGTGTCTTGTCATCCATCGGATGTGTCCACCCCCAGCTTTTAATTATGTTAAGGTTCACTACCATTGCAGAGGCACAGATTAAGATAAAATAACACAGTTTGAATGGAAATGGACTCTACATCTGTGAAGGCAGAGCCAGGCATTCAGCAGCCTCAGTGTTGCTTCCTGTGAGGCTGGATGCTTTCTTCCCAAGGGAGGGCCCTAAAGAGCCTTTGAAGCTAGGCTGTTGTAGTCAGGCTATTTGAGCTGGAAGATTATTTAGTTCAACCTCTCACTTTGCAGATAAGGAAAGCAAGACTGGAGTGATTAGGACATTTGTTGAAGGCATCAATACAACATTGGGCCACCATCAGGGGAAGAACTCAGGCCTCCAGATGGTGGCTTTAGCAGTTTGCCCCTAAACCATCCTGTATCTTAATATTGGCTCCAGGACCACTTTCCATGGAATTGGAAAGTAAACAGAGGTAGTGGTCAATGTCAACATAACATAGATTTGGGTATTTTCTTGTTTAAATAAAACCTAGAGTTTGACATTGCTACTAAGTAGATGATGAGATTACAGCAAATGAGCTGATAAATGCTCTCATGGTTTCTGCTTCACCAAGTAACACTGCTTGTGTATCTAAACTATGTCTACCCAACCCAGAATATACATCATACAGTCTTCAAATAGGTACTGTAGATAGTCAAACTAAAATACCCAGGCCTCAAATAGAACTTTAGGGTCTGACTTGAATAATAATAATTTATTAGTCAATTCAGTTGTCAATTTGTAAAAATGTTGATTGTGAAGCTGAAATTAGAAAAAATAACTCAGCAACATATGCTTTTAAAGATATATTCTGAGGACTGAGGTTCCTCCCACTTCAATCATTCACATACAACCATCACAATTTTTACCATATCTATGTGTTTCCATTAGACTGATTTTTAGTGTGAGTAAATGTATAGTCAACTTTGAAAGTGGTAAAAATGGAAAATCAGAACCATTTACCATAAGTTAAATTCATAATTATAAAAATTAAATGTGCAAAGAATTTATATGTGCTCCTGTTAAAGCCATCTCATGCAGTGTGTGTGTCCTGTGCCTTGAGAAACACTGATCTAAGCTAGCAATTATCAGTAATTTTAGTGATTGGAGAGGAGAGGCTCAGGAACCAATATACTCTTAAAAACTAAAAACCCTAAACATATTTATGAGGATTATATTTGTATTTATTTGTTATATTAGAATGTTTAAAATGCATATGAATTTATATAAAGTAATATACCATCATACAGTATTACACCAACAAAAAGTGAATTGAGAGTAGTGCCTTGGTTTACATTTTTGTAAAACAATACCTTGTTTAATAGAAGAAAGCTGAGTTCTGGCACCTGTGTCTGCATTCAGAGTGTTATGATATCTTGTTTTGATTCAAATATTTTGCCTCACACAGACACGCAGTTGGAAAAGAGAAATGTATTTCAATGCTCAGATAATTGTAGATATTTTTCTTTGATGTTACAACAAAGCTAAATAAGATATAGAATATGAAATCAAATCAATAAACTTTTGCCTTAAAATCTATTGGTCTAACATATTTTGAATCAATCTTTTACTCATGCACAATTTTGTAAAGGCATGCACTGATAATTTAGAAAATACTGTTTCATTGAGTTATGCAGATCTTGCAAATTTCAGCAAAAAAATCATAGCTTTAATTATCACCACTCAAAAAGTAACTTACGGTGGCAGGAACAAATTTTCCAAAATTTCCATTTGTCTAAAAGCACCACTTTTGTCATTGGGAACAGATACTAAAAAATGTATTTTTCCTCCTTAAATTGACAGTTCCACTAGTTAATTTTTAAGAAAATGCTATTAAGTACTCTATTGGTACCATAGTTTTTCTACAAGTCATAGCCATAGGTTTTCTACAAGTCAGACTTCCTAAAATCAAAGTTTGTAAGTCATACCAGTGAACTGGTACTCCATGAAAATGGGGCTGCATCATTTTGCAACTTAACCATACAAAGGCTGTTTCTTGAAATAACCATTGTATCTTAGTATGCAGCAGAAGTATTTTATGTGTGCACCCCATTTCACCACACAAAATATTAATGAATGTACATCTGAGGGCTCAAAGTTAATGAAATAAATAACTGTGACTCATCAAGACACTAAAGTGAAATTGGTGTTATCTTTATTTGTTAAATCTGGAAGCACATGGTATTGAAGACAATGAGTACAAGTTTGGTGACACTGCCTTGATTTATCAGATCTAAGGGACCAGTGGTTTTATTATTTATTTAAATGTTACTAGTGCAAAAGTCAACACTAGAAAAAAGGCAAACAATATCTTGTTATATCAAGATATAATACAATATCTTGTATTATTGTGAAAATGAATCTGATCTCACAAAAGCTGAGAAAGTTCTTGTTGATCCTCAGAGATCTATGGTCATGTTTTGAAACTTAACAATCTAGATCAATTCCTAATTTCACAAATTAAGGGAAGGGTGGATGGTGTTCTGGTTTACATCTAAAATGTTCCCCAAAAGTCTCATGTATTCAAAGGTGTGGCTTTTGTAAGGTGCTTGGTTGTGAGGGTGCCATACACATCAGTGGATTAGTCTACTGATGAGTTCACAGCTGAATGTTCTGTCAGGAGACAGGGACTGGTTGGAGGTGGGTCACTGGGAATATGACCTGGAAGGGTGTATTCTTGTCCCTGGCTCCTATCTCCCTCTCTTCTTGGCTGTCATGCAATAAGCTGATATCTTCCACCAGACCTTCCATTGCATGCTTTAGAGCCAGCCAAGTTTGGGCTGCACTCATTGGAAACTGTAAGCCAAATAAACTCCTGTAAATTGCAGTTGTCAGGTACTTTATCCTAATAATGGGAAAGCTAATACAGAAGGAATCTCATATATATTGAATATCTTATAAACATTGTTTTACGGACTGAATTGTGACTTCTTAAAATTCAAATATTCATAGAATGTAATTATATTTGGAGACAGTGTCTTTAAAGAGGTCATTAAATTAAAGAGAGGCCATCAGAATAGTGCCTAATCCAATATATCTGATATCCTTATTAAATAGTAAGAGATACCAGGCACACAAGTGCATGAAAATTAACAAGAAGATGGCCACCTGCAAGTCAAAGAAAGAGATCTCAGTGAGATCCAATTCTATTAGAATGCTGATCTTGGGCTTCTAACCTTCAGGACCATGGAAAAAATGCTTCTTGTTGTGTAGGCCACCTAGTCTATGATATTTTGTGATGGTAGGTTCAGCAAACTAACACATGTTGGCAGTTTAGTTGTCATAAAAATTTCAAAGTCTGTATTTTCACCTTCATTTTAAGACGCAAATAGGAGAAGCCCAGAGAATATGGGTAAATACCCAAGCTCATGCAGTAACAGAAGAAGCCAAAATTGAAATCTAGTTGTGACCATAAAACCAGCTGTCCCAAAGCCAGTGCATAAGTGAGCTCATGTAGGGTCCCAGTCCTCTATGACATCATATTATCTGGTAAAAATAAGAGTACTATTTCCTACCAATGATCCTAATAAATGGAAAATCTACATTGTAATAAACAATTTCTGTTAATAACATGATGTAAATATTACCCTAGTTAATGCTTTTACAAAAAATTTATCTCTCCTCAATGGACAGTGCTCTGTTTTTGGCAGGAAGGTTGCTGTTTTTACCTATATAAAGAAATTAGTGTGATGCAAACACAGACTTTTATTACAATTAAGAACTTTAAAACTCATCCACACATTTCTTTCTCTAATAAACATGTTTCGAGGAGCCAACACTGACAATGTAAAGAAATAAATGACCTAGTACCTCTTCTTTGGGCCTCTGACATTTCTCTGCTTGTCCCCATTATGTGCATTGATGCGCAAGTACGAATACTGGCTCAGCAGCTTGAGTTCATGGGAGGATGATGTGTTTCTCCACTTAATAGCTCTGTTAACTTCTCCGGAGTGGCAACTAAAAGTCCAGCATCGACTAGCTTTTAGCACCAACGTTTCATCCTGAATCTCTTTCAAATATGGCAGTAATGAAGCAATTGTGTCCTGCTGTAATAAATCTGAATCAGAGTGGAGCCTATACTCTTTTTCTTCTAATGGGCAGGGTGTGGCGAGGCCTAGACAGATGAGATTCATTTTGTGCAGTGCTGTGATCAGGATGGACGCTCCATCCTTTGGCAGAGAGCAATTTTAAATGCTTTCCCCGTGCAGCTTGCCATTTGCATTAGAATTTTGATTGCCAAGGATTTTAAGCTTTGTTGGTGAATTGCTAATCCTTCTTTCAAAGTTCCTGCTTCAGTTGATGTCTTATTTTTATGAATTTAGAGTTAATTCAACTGCTTTTAAAAAGTGCACATCTGTTAATTATGAAGTATTTCATTAGACTCCAAGGGTCTTAGGGTAAACAAGACATGGATTGTGCTCTCAAAGAACTTTCATTGCCTCTATGAGGTTAAGTTTGGAGTATCACTGCCTTCTTGGCCTCTTTTATATTGTTTATAGTATTTTTTAATAATATATTTTATTATTTATTAGTATATTTTTATTTGTTAATTTGCTTATTGTCCATTTCTTATTAAACTGCACAAAGGCAAGTCTGTTTGCTTTGATTGTTTCTGTGTAATAAGACATACAACTGTGCTTGATAAACTATACATATCCATCCATAAAAAATGAATAATCTACAGCTACTGTAACAAGTATTGGTACAGTATACATCAATAGATCTAAGAGGTTTGTGAACATTATGTCTCTCTTTTTCTCTCTAAAAACACTAGTTTATTGACTGAGCTAAAAGACTGACACTCACTCTGTACACCTGAGTTTTCTTAGAAGAGATTTTGGAACATCTGTTAAAATCCATATGAATCTGGAATGATTTCCACAGATTCTCAGTGGAGCAAACTGATTTTCCAAGAATCCTTTTGTAACATTCTTTGAGTAAAAAAAGTAGAAAACATTTTCATGTTTATAAACCATACTAATTCTTCATAACCCACTGCCCCCAAACATCTGCCATGTAAAACTGGCCTTGTAAAATTTAAATTTGGCCTTGTAAAATTTAAATCACTTGTCAAGTAACCCTTGACGAAATTCTCTGTGTTGAGTATTTTTACCTTGTTAAGAATTGGCTATATATCCCAATTGATTGTCACCTCTCATGTGAATTCAGTGGCAAAAATTCTGTCTTCAAAATCATCTTCTTCACATCTGTCAAGAAATATATATCTCCAGTGCCAGTGATTTCTGGTACTGGAATAATAAAAACAGCTCGCATTGACTAAGTGATGTTGTTATGTACTCTTGAACCTTTGACTTACAGACTTGATTTTGCACACAGAACATGCATATGCTCACATGAATTTGTGCAATTGTAAGTGGAGAAGTGCAGTTGAGTCTTTGCAGAATGAGAACCTGTACTTTTCCCATGCCAGATATTTCCCATATTTGATTGACCTTGTAGTAAGAATAAACCTTGTTTAGTTTTAATTGTTGAGAATGTTACAGCACGTTTCCTTAACTATGCTCTCTTTTTTTGGAATATGAAACATGTTGAGAGGCATTCACAGAAATTTTTAAACATCTCTGCATGTAAAATCCCTCCATAGCAAGTCACTGAAAGTTTCCTGCTTCAGCATTAACAGATGGTGCCACCCTGCAGTATAAGTAGCAATGTCCTCACGAGACTATTGATTTTGCTTGTGAAATATAAATCCCTAAACAGTGATGGATGGGCTGTTGAAGAGTACTTCTTTAATAATTCAATAATTTCATTAAATAATCTGGTCCTAAGTGAAATAGAGGCAGTGAGAAGCTTGACTGTGAACACATTAAGTCATATAATAACAGGACTATCACCCAGTTTTATTCATGTTTATCTATTTTGTTTGCTTCAAGATAGAATGAAGTCTTTGAGCATATAAATCTTAAGAAATAGGGCAAATGATTCTTCCCCTGTCTCACAATAGCGTTTTAAGCTCAGTGTGCTCAAATTCAAGGTGAAGACTTGTTCATTTGCTTACCAGTAAACTTGCACATTGACTTATTTTGCTGGCTACTATTTAATTTTCTTTTTCCTTAGCAATTTTGAGATAAACTGTATGTAGGTAATAGAAGGTAAGGTGATTCCAACTCAGAACTCTATTACAGCTAACAATGACATGTTGCCTAAAACATTCTTCTGATGTACCAGAAGCAGTAACAAACAAGAAATTCTAAGAAACAAACAATCAGACGGCTGGAGGTAGAGCCCAGTGTTAGGGCACTTGCCTAGCATGCATGAGGCTTACCCACAGTGCTACCAAAAACAAAACCTTACACTAAATCACAAAAACCCCTAGAAACACAACTAGCGTATCTTTATGCATTTGTATGCTTTGTTGTCCATGCAACACAAAGTACTATGGGATAAAATTGATTTACTTTACCTTGACTTACTTCAGAAAAAATTTTAAAACATTTGTTTTACATTTGTTTTCAAAAGGAGATATAAATCAGTTTGTATATTTTAAAATCTTTATTATGGTCTCCTAGATTGTCAAAGGGGTGTGAAAGTAATACAACTAAGAGTCACAGAGTAAATACATGCACTTTATTTATTTTTGTCCAGGATCGCAAAACATGATTTGATATACTAATGTATCCTAATGGGCAAGTAGCTATTAATTAAATAAATAACCCATTAGACTGAAAAATGAACTGTCAGTACAAGAACAGTCTACAAAACACTATTGAAGAATAGTAATTAACTTATAGTCTTTAGTGGTGACATAGACATTTGTATTTGGTTTTGCAGATATTTGTGTCAGTGATGCCAAATTAATTACATTGGTAAATCATAAACAGTGCTGTGCTGAGCACTGGAGAAAAAAATAGTAGATATAATCTAGATTCTCAGAGAAAATATATTGCAGTTGGAGGAGGCAAGACATAATAAATTTAAAACACACTGATTGTATATGTATGTATTAGGAATCTTTAGAGGCATTAAATTGTACCATCCATCGATCATCCATCACATTACTAACATGTGTAGAGAACTAGTAGGTAAGACAAAATAATGCTGGGGTAGAGATAACAAGAATATATAAATTATGATCTCTGAATAGGAAGCCAATGTTTTAACCTGGAAGATCATAAAAATCATTGCCAACACAAAGACCTATGAATGGGAAAAGGAAAGATGGCTCAGATCTAGGATTTCCCGCCAAGTTTTGTGGAAGAGAAGACTTGAATTTGAAGGGCAGGCAGAATACAACTAAATGGGGAGGGGGAGGCAATGGCTCAGGAGGAGACTATGGCCATAGCCAGCTTTATCATGCGTGTTGTAAGAAGACTCACGTAATTAGGGTCTTTCCACGTAGGTTCTGTGGAGCTGGAACTCAGCTTTCTGAGGAGAGTGATAGAATCCAAGTGATTTTAGGAAGACTGATCAGCCCGAAGGGAACCAGGGAGATACAAGGTAGGAGTTTGGGAAGCTATAGGCAGCAAGACTAGATCCTTGAGTGGGGATACGATGTGCCATGCCTTTCTAAACCACATCACAGACTCCTTAAGGCATAGAGTAATGAGTTGCTTTTCTCTGGTTTGCTTCTTTTCTTGCATATTCTGTCCATAATGTATAATAGAATGTAATAACCCCTGTAGAGTCAGTAACTTAAGTGACTATCTGGACACAGGTTCTGACCTGTACCACTGGTAACTGTATTTGGCCTCCTGGCATGAGAGTGCCTCATGAATAAAACAAGTCAGAGAAACCTAAGAAGATTCAGGCAAAGGTCATTCTATAGCGAGGTGATAAATTTTGTGGCTGATATCAAAGCTTGCCTAGTCTCAAGCAATCATTATCGAATTACTTGGCAATAATGACTGGAGGTGAACAAAATATGCATTCTAAGCACAATGCAAATGCGAATTACTAGCTTCTTGGGAACTGATAAAAAAACTTAGGTTTTAATTAAACCGTGACCAAATTAATTGAAACTCACTGTATTGTGTGACAGTTATCAAGTAGACTATTACTTATTTTGTTGCAGCATCCTGATTTTTTAAATCTTTCTTTTCTGAAAAAGGAAAAGTCCTTTTACTTATTTATAAGCCAAAAAATTAAGTTAGCAAAATGTATTAAAGATGACTTTAAAAACATTCATGGAAGCCTAGATTTTTCTTTGGTCTCCAACTATATTTTAAGTTCTCAAGATAAGTTTTACTGTGGCATATCTGTTATTTTTATCATGAATTTTTTACAAAATGTGGTAATAACAGCAACTAATAATGTTGAAAATAATGATAGCTGTCACTTCTCTCTATATTCTTGGGATCATTTTGTGCTGAATATTCACATCTGAGTCATAACTGTGTTAAAGGATTGTTCCTAGGTTTTATTTATCTTGTTCAGCAAATAAAGAATCCTTTTAATTCAATTGGTTTCTTGGATGATTTGTCTCTCAGTGTGATTAATCAATGAGAAATAGGGGTCCAATTCACATTCTTACTTAAGTCAATAGAGATGTTGAGAATTGTGGCTATTTAGGAGATAAAACAGGGTCACTGACTAAAGAAAAATTTCTTCTTGTTTTTGTCCCTTAACTTTATTTTCCCCAGCAGGCTTTCTGGTAACTGAACCTCCTAGTTATGGAAGCCTGTAGGGAGTAGATAGGTATCTAACAATTTCTCTTCATTAGGCAGTATCCATTAATGTTGTTATAGTTCAACAACAATTGATATATACTCAAAGGTGATCTAAGTGTAAGTAAGCAGCTGGCAATTGCTTCATATCTGCATGCTTTCCAAAAAGCACTTTGAGACCAATGCCTAGTAGAAGTTTCATAGGAGCCTAAAGCTGGTAGCAAGTGAGGGAGTCACACTGTTCATGCCCAGGCTCTTCCTGTCCCTCCATATAGATGGGTAGGGCTGTTTCTCCCAGTCAAGGTGTCCAGGCAGGATGATTCTGCAACAGCTCTAGCCCATCCATTTCAATGTTAATATCCCTCATGGCCAAGGGAAAAGTAATTTGGCTCATATATAATCTGGTTCCTCCTTGTCTGTGTTGAAAGCCTTTAATGACCCGGTGTCTTCTTTCAGCAGGGCTAAGGGTATTCTGTCAAAACACCATGATGGATTATGTGCATGGTGACCTTCTGTGACTTTTTTTTGCAAGCCTAAGAGAGTAGAATGAAAAGGTGACAGAGAGGCAGGGGAATACCCTTACTTGCCACACTTGCCATCCAGGCAGCAGGATGAAGGTTCTCAAAAGAAGAGCGGAACAAGACTCTCTCTCCTGCTTCCTTCCTCTCACTAGGCACCCTCCCTCCAGGGAAGCATTAGCCAATACTGGAAATGAGAGCCCTACAGGGCTTATTCTCCACTTCGAAAGCTAACAAAAAGAGAAACTACTTAGTAAAAGGAAGGAAAATATCTGTACTCAGGAGGTGCTACTTAAAAGACTCTTACATATTTAACTACATGGAAAACTTACACATTTCCTTGAATATGATATAACTAAGAAAACATTCAGTGTTAAATACTTTTTTCCATTTTACTTACTTGGTGTGTGTCCCCTCCATAAGCAAAAAAGAAAGAGAGAAAGAAAGAAAGAAAAGAAAGAAAGAAAGAAAAAGAGAAAAAGAAAAAGAGAAAAAGAAAAGAACTTACTACATTTCAAGGACCTTAGTAAGAGGCCTGGACAACCGAAACCTGAGCCAAGGTTTGCTCATTTGGAAACTGCTGAGGTGAAAAGAACATCTCCTTACTGTGAAAGAGCGCTGCTCACTCTCCTTTAAACTATCTGCACGACAAAGGCTACTTTCAGTTTGTACAGAAATAAACATAGACTTGTAGATAGGGAGGTTGCAGGAAACACTGTGGCTAGATCCAGTTTGAATTTGCAACTCATTTATTCACAAGAAACACTGTCAGGAAGTAATGAAGCAGTACATTTTAAATAATGAAGCTATAAAACTTCTGTTTGTGCTATCCCACAGTGGTCCTTTTACCTAACTGCAATGTACAGGATGTCTTTTCCTCTTATCCAGGTTGGAAGTCAGATAACACCATTCCTCCAAATGACACAATGTCTGGAAAACAACTGTGGGATGAATGAGTAAACATAGAAACTTCCTTCCTTCTAATAGGTTTACCTGGAAAAACCAGGTGATCGTTTTATAGGTTTTTACTCTACATCTTGGACAAAAAAAGTGAAAGTGTAGATTTTACTCAAGACTATTTCTGTTGAAACCATACCAATGAGAGAGGTAAGAGGAAGACAGGGAGAAAACACTGTAAACTTCACTACGTTTCTGAGTGGAGGAGCTTTTTAAAACATTAACTTTTGCTAGGCACTTAATGAGACAGATTTTGGCTGGATTGCTGAGCACAGTTCTGCTAAGTTCATTTTCTTGTGGCAGGAGTCTGGAGGTGTGAGATGAAAAGTCAAACCAAAGGGAAAATGTAAATGAAAGTCATGTTTTTAAAACATATTCTATAGCTCCTCATTTCTCTGGCCAGCTTAGACTTGCAACAGCTTTCTTTCTGGACCAATATGTCATTTATTTTGGTTCTCCTAAGTCACACACCACTGGAATGTGATTGGTATTCTTACCAACTGAGGACCATCTGCTCTTTTCTAGACAACAGCTATTCAGTTCTGGCTCTCTCCACCTCCTGCTTCTTTCGGTTTGCTCATATATTTTCAGTTGTATGCATTCTTTTCTCTGTGAATAAGAGACAATCCATGCTGAGGAATTCTCTCTCTAGATAATTATTTTTCTTTAGGCACTGGAAATTTAAATTGTTTGCTCTCTTTCAGAAGTTTGATCTTGTATATGCAAAATAAAATACTTATCTATAATGCTGGCAGAAGGAAATATCATCTTCCAAAAAAGCTCCTTTACATTCCTTAGAATCACTCTTTAAATGGTGACCATAGTATTTTCTCTAGTCTTCAAAAATCAGTCAGAAAGACAAATAGTTTTTAGAGAAAATATCAGGAGCTAGGGGAGCGAACACAGCTCTATTGATGTAAACTTGCTCCTGCTCTGCTCTGGGGCTGGCTGGTGACAGGTTTCTCAGTAACGTTCCCATATGTTCAGTTGAGAACTCTGGAGGAGCAAACACATTCTTGGGGTGCTGGTGTTTGCCTAGAGTTTGTGGGTTTCACATATGTTTAAATCTCATTTCTCATTTATTTTTCTACAATGCTTAAAGAGAACTTTGCCTGACTTAAAGTAAAGGGATGTGGATTCACAGCAAGTTATAGACCTGAGCCACAGATTCCTCTTCCAGAGACAACGGTATTGGTAAGATTAACTGAAGCAGTATATGGAAAACCTTGGAATCAGCTGCCTTTCAATAAATGTTGGTTGAATCTTAATCTGCAATTAGTAAAGGCCAGCAATGAGATAATGAATCTGGATTATTCATCTTTGCATCAATTATTTGGACTCTCTGCAGAAAGAGAATGACACAGGAATTCAATTATCTGCATAATTACTCAATTCTGTACTGTGTCTTATAAACAAACTTAAAATTTAGGAGGCAATCATGTTCTTTCTGGAGATAATTACTTGTACGGAAGAAAGGGTTAAAGAACTGCCTGTCCCTTTTTGTTTGAAGATTTTTTTTAAACACTATTAGAAGAGACAGAATCTAATGTAACACATCAGCGCCTCACATCAAAATAATTTTGCTGTTATTATTCAAAATTCTCTGGGTTTATTAAGTTGTTACAAATTCAGTTAAGATTTCCATCACCCCTCTCTTTATTTGTAGAGACCAAAGCATTAAGCCATTGTTAAAACCACCTATTAATCAATTTACTCGTCTGCTTTCTGGTAATTGAATTTCCTAGATGAAATAGTATATCAACCTTAACCCTTTCTGATTCAATTAAAGGCCTCCTTTTACTAGCCAGAACCATTCATGACATTTTGTAATAAGAGCATTCATGTTTATACTACTGATTAAAATAATTAAATTTCTTTTGATTAGATACCTTTTAGGTTTTATACTCTTTTAAGCATTTATAGTTTAGTAATTCTTGGAGTCATCTAGTAACTTATGCAATTTGAACATTTTCTTTTTGATATATAGATTTGTTATTAACTTATCAGTAACATAAAGGTGAATTATAAGAATATCTTCACCTTCTCTACCTTCTCTACCTATCCGCTGTAATATATCATCAGTCTTGCTAGTCTTTAGACAAGTTCCCTTTAGCTTAATTTCATTGCTTCATAAATTTTAAAAATGGTATCACAATCCATTGAAATTAAATTCATTTGGTTGAAATCAATAAAATACCATACAATTTCTGCCAAGTTCTCTTTTAAAATGGCATCTCTAATGTAAAAAAAATTAAGTGGTGTATTTTATATCTTCACTTTTCCTTAGGCATTAGCCATCTTAGCTACAAAAAGGGTAGGGGTGGGTGCAATTATTGGAACCTGAAGAGAGTAACTGTACCACTAAGAGAACCAGATGACAGGAATTGTCTTTGTTGGAGGATAAGCCAATCCAAAGCGACTTTGTAAGAAGCAAGGTCAGAAAACAATACCTTGAATTCATTCTCCTCTTGCCCTCTCAATTCACACTGGGAGACTCCACTGATCAAACCTAGAAGCCACAGGCAAAAAACCAATTCATACAGTTGATAGAGGCCGGCCTCTTGCAACACAAGGTACAACAGACCAGGGTAGAACGTACCTCTGAAGGGGCAAAAGGCAGATATCAATTACAAAGCAAAAGGGTCTTAAACACTTTGAAATAGGATGGAACACTGATAGAACTTCTGTTAGATGAGAGCAGCTTTGGTTGGTTCTGAGGACATGAAGTCAAATAAACAAGGTGAAGATACTATGAAGAAGCAAAGTACTTAAGAGTACACTTGCATAAATTTAAGAGTGAGCGCCCTGAGATTCTTTACTTACTTTATTCTATCTTAGTTCTATAAATATGATTCCATCTCTACCTTCAAAGACTTTTTAATCTAGTCAGATAAACATGAATAAAAAGAAATACAACACAAAATTAAATTACAAGTACCATGGTAAAAGTATAAAAGTGTTATAAAAGCCCAGCAACCTGTACAGTAAATTCCAATTACAGAATCTGGTATAATATCTCTCAAGATAGGTCACTACTCTGGGTGTTGAAATTAAGTTAGATTTTAAGAGATTTGTTTGTTAACAAGCACAGTACTTACTGAGAATGTGCTGTATTTACTACTATATATGTCAGGTATTATTTAAGGTGGTAGAGGAAAAGCAAATACCAAAATAGAGAATGTTTCTTGCCTCCCTGATCTGATGTTCTAGTGGAAGCACATGGCAATGCAAAAGCAAAAAATAGGTGAACATCAAGTGGAGAAATATATTGAGTGTTCAGAGACAATTCTCCACTTCTACATATCTTGTGAGAAGAGCACTAACTGCTATTTTGTTTTGAACTATCTTATTAAAGATAGTTGAGTAGCAAACAGCCTTGAAGATACAGCATTCTCTTCTGGAGCACAGGTTTTTTTACTAACCAGTAAAAAAAAATGTTTTTTTCAAGCTCACATGGGTCCACATTGGTTTGAACTCTTCCACACTGCACCTGCTGGTTTTGTGAGGCAGGAGGTTTACACTTCTCTGAACCCAGAGGTTTATGCTTTCTGCCTACATCCATGAGACCAGGCAGACTAACTTGTTAGTTTATAATCAGGGTAAAGTATCAGACCCTCTAACATTCTTAACAGTTTTGGTGAGAGTATAAGATGCTGATAGAGATGTAGCGGAACATCATATGGGCCACGGTTAGGAATACAAGAAGCTACCCAAGAACTCAACAGTAATGCTCTTACTCAATGAGTGGTAACAAGGTTTGTAGAGAGTTTAGTAAGTGTCTCCACTGACTTACCTATTAATATAAGTTCAGAGGATAATTGAGGATCATAGAAATGACAGGCCACCAGAATAGTGCTTTTGTTGTTACTCACTTGTCTTTAGAAACAAGAAAAAAAAATGTTAGAATGGCATTGGAAGTGAAAGGCATATGGGTATAGCTTCTGAGGCAACAAGTCCCTGATGCTGAAATATGTCTCAGCAATGAAGACACAGCTATTTAGAGATACTAAAGGCATTAGAAACTCATTTGTACACACTGCACAGGTGACAGTTTGAAACAAGATAAATAGAAAACCTCAATCATTAGTACATGATCATTCTCTGAGTCCATACTCATCTGACTCCTCTGTCTTTCATAACCTTGACCTCAGCTGCCTTAAAGATGATTGGGGCTAATCCAAGGCCTCCAAGTCACCAAGGATACCTGGGGGCCACATACACTCATTGACGAGGTTAGGAAACTTTGTGGAGTTATGGGATAGAAATTTTTAAGTTCTATTGGACATCAATAGCCAACAGATGAAGTCTCAAAGGGACTGGGTTGAATATACACTGGAAAAAGGAAGCTAACATGATCTCTTGATGGGACTCTTTGGGGCAATTCAATGGACTGTTTGTTGTTTCTTTATAAGAGTTAATATTTTATACTCACACGTTTCTGTCTCATACGTCATCAAAAGGAATTCTCTTAATCAGGAAGAGCCTCATACATAGAAGTGTTTTTAGGATAAACTACTTTGACATTTGCCACTAGTGAGTGAATTGTAATAGTAATGCCTCTACCCTCTGATACAAAAGTTTCACATTACATGAGTTAGCAAATCAGAACCCTGAGTCTCAGTAGTGTTGATTGTGTATTATGTCACATGCTTCCCAGTGGACGTGGCTGATAAACTTTGGTAAAATTCAGTGGCCTGCTTGATGATCAGTTCTTTTAGACCATGGGGATGGACTCACAATGTTCATTGCCTCCATCAGATAGGGAAATACAGCTGTCTCTAGATAATTACCACCAAACAGAAGGCCCAGCTATTTGTAGTACATTTCGAACATCAGACAATATATGCCTCACTTGGGCATTTTACTTGGTTCTTTACATTGACTTACTTGCAAATTGGTACCCTGTAATAGGAGGCTCAGTAAAAGAAAACCTAACGATAAGAACCAGACTAGAAGTCTGAGCTACAAGTGTCAGTGACTAGTGATTTTGCTTACTGGAATCTAATAAAGAGATGCAGCCTTCAACTTAGATATTCCCTTTGGGGTTTCAGACTTTCCTTTCTGACATGACTGTTAGGGACATTTATCCTCTTAAATTTCTTCTCTGGCACTGACATAAAGTTCTTGCTTGTTTTTGTGCTCTGCGTAAATTTTTGTCTCCAATTCAGAAGTTTTGTGTCTTCTGTCAATATCTATGAGACCATCTTTTAAACTTTTTGTATGTAAGTAGGGTAAAAGCTCAGACCCTTCATGGTTCTTGATATTGGGAAGAATTCAGTGGAACTAATAAAGAGCAAACAGAAAACACAGAAACATTAAAACAGAGTCAGGGAAAGGCTTTCTGTGAGAGAAAATACTTGAATGAAGACTACGATAATGAGAAGGAACAAACCAGAGAACAAAGAATAAATAAAAATGAATGTAAAGTCTCCAGGCAGAACTAAAAATAGGAATGCCTGGGAAAGGTGAAGACTATAGAAAAGAAAGCAAGCAGCTGTTGGGGGAAGAAAATGAGAGATTGACAGTTGCCAGCCTATGTTGAGCACTGTAGGCTCTGATAAAGCCAGTTGTTCTTGTAAAGGTCTTTATTAATAACTAGGTCTCGTATTTTAATAAATTAATCATGCCAAAACTCATTTCCGATTTATTCTCCTCTTATCCATTTATCTCACTTTTGTCAGAAATGCAAATCTGACTGCATCACTCTTTTGCTTAAAGTTTTTCAATGGTTGTTCAGTGCATGTAGGACAAGGTTCAGACTATTCAACATTGTATGTGCCACTTGCATGAAGCCTATGATATATGCTGAAGTGTGGTTGTACTCATTTCTCATTATTATGCTTTCCATATGCTTCTATGTATAGGCAAAGTATTTTTTTCAGCAATACTTTTGAGACTGTCACACTCATCCTCCAAGGCTTAATTCAAACAAACATCTTTTGGTGAGACTTATCAGGGACCCTGGCAAGGACCCTGATGTCCTGCTTGGTTCTACAATGCAAGGCCACAGAGAAAAATTCAGAGACAAGGTAAAAGTGAAATGGGGCACTAGGATAGTCAGTGCTGAAACAACAAACCCCCAAATAGCCAGATCCAAAGTATTTATTGACTGTACAATCTACAGAACAGGATGAGGAACTTATGTGTGGCTGCTGGGGATAAGACACTGATGTAGGCAGGGCTTGTAAAGGAGGGAACAAAAGATTCTTGTATTAAGAATAGAAGAGACTAGGAATAGGTCACTGCTAATGATTAACTCATTTTTCAAGTAAAATAAGCTACAATCCTGAGAAAGGAATTTGGGCAAGAGTCACATCATTCTTGGCTGCTGTGTTCTCATTTCAGAGCCCCACAGCTTCATGGATCTTATCTCTGGTTTCTGCTGTGGTCATTGGCAGGGTGACAATGCTCATCTGTACATCATCTGCAATACTCTTATGAGTCTTAGGCTTTGGGCTGACTCACTACTTAAAACAAGCCAATTGTGGGGTTACCTCTCTATAGCCTGCAGTGCTTACAGCCTGCTCTGGGCATCATTAACACAAGACTTTCCTTAACCATCTCAAGCAGATGCAGAGTTCCTTTCTTTGAATACTCAACAAACCTGGGACAATTTTTTTTTTTTTACCACAAAACAAGTATTTGATTAATATGTTTAATGAATGAGTTAATCAACCATGTTCCAAGATTTAAATTTCTTTTGCATCATATAAATAAATATAACTTTTATCCTGAAATTACAATCCAATAGCACTAATGTTCTTTTAGAAACAATTTAATCAGGTACAGCTTATACTCATTAAGTTTTGATGAATTTCTGCTAATTTATATACCTGGGTAAATATCACCACAATCAAAATACAGAGCTTTCCCCAGATCTCCACAAGTTCCCTTGACTTTTTTTTTTTTTTTTGCTACACTAAACCTCTCATTCCCACCACCTTTGAGCCAACCGCTGATCTACTTTTTGTCCTGTAGATTAGCTTTAACTATTTCAGAATTATATAAATAGAATCATTCATACATACTTTTATGTGCCTGTTTTCTACATAGTGTAATGCTTTTGAGATTTCTATATGCTACACAGTATGCTCTTCATTTTCTTTTTGAATAGTTTTACTGTGATGGTACATCATAATTTGATTACTCATTCATCTGTTGATGGACACTTGGATTGTTTCCAGGTATTTTGAGACTATGAATAACACCATTATGAATATTCATGTTGTGGTTTTTGTGAACATGTTTCCTTGGTTAAGTATTTAAGAGTAGAACTAGTGTGTTTCACGCATGTTAACTTCATAAAAAACTACCACATTCTTCTCCAAAGGGGTTGTATTGTTTTATATTCTTATCAACATAGCAGAGTCCCTTTTTATTCCTACCTCCTTGCCAATGCTTCAGATTGTTGGTCTTTATATTAACTGACATTCCAGAGGGTATGTAATAATATCTCTTTGTGGTTTCAATTTGCATTTACCTAGTGACTAGGAAATTTTCACTAGGATTTTTTTTATATTGGGCACCTTCTATGCATTTATTTGAATCTATATCTTCTTTTGGGAATCTAATACAATGTTTTCACTATTTTAAAATTGGGCTTTTTTTCTTTTGGTATTGAGTTCTAAGAAATGTTTAGGTAATCTAGACACAAGACTTTTGTCAAGAATACATATTATGAGTATTTTTTTCTAGTACATCACTCACTTTTGAAATACTCATATTAAAAGAGCTTATCTCTAGTAAATTTTGTTTAGTTCATAGCTACTTCTGCTCTTTTAAGGTTCATGTCACTCTGGGTATTTTACTTTGTACACATTAATATCTATTGCTCATTTGAAGCATCAGTGTTCATTAACACCTACCCAGAAAAATACTTTAGTCAGTTGGGTATAGTAGCACATATCCATAAGCCTAGCATGCATATGGAGAGGCTGAGGCAGGAGGATAGCAAGTTTGAGCTTAGCCTGGGCAACTTGGAAACTTAGTGAGACCTTGTCTCAAAATAGAAATTAAAAAAGAAGGCTAAAGATGTAGCTTAAGAGCAAGTTCCTAAGTTCAATGCCCTGTACCAATACCATGCTTGTGACTGAGTATGTCTTACATTTCTGGTTTCAGGTAAAAAGTACTCCAACTACTACAGTAACATGAAAGACGTATTACTTCTATGTACCAAGAAGGACCATAGTCCACTCTAATATCATTGTTCCTTTTCTGCTGATTTATCAGAGAAGATAATATATTTAACAAAAATACATTTGCAGCTTCCTTGCTGTTGGGTGTGACTATGTAATTAATCTTAGACAATTAGTTATCATCTTCTTGTGGAAAATAAGAGAATAGAGAGAAAAAATATGTTTTTCTCTCAACATCAGTTGCTACCCTAGAATAAAGATTTAGCAGATATTATAATACATTGGCTCTATACTTTTCCCTTTGGATTTTCTTTTCACTCCTCTCTATCTTTCTATCCTTTCCTTTCCTTTCCCTCCAGAGAACTAGAACCATCAGGATATAATAGACATGGAGAGATTTATTGTAAGGAATTGGCTCATATGATCATGGACCCTGAATAGTCCCACAATCTGCCATCTGCAAGTCAAACAGCCAGAAAAACCAATGGCTCTAGTCCAAGTCTGAAGGACTGAGAACCAGGAACACCAATGTCTAGAGCAAGAGACAAATGCTCCACTAAAAGAGACAGACTTCACCCTCCCTCCACTTTTTTGTTGTTGTTCTATGTGGGTTCTCAACAGACTGAAGGATACCTAATAATACTGGTGAGGGTCAGTGTCTTTATCAATCCAAATGCTAATATCTTCCAGAAGCAACTTCACAAACATATCCAGAAATGATATTTTGCTAGCTCTTTGGGTATTCTGTGGCTCTGTTAAGTTGAATCGCCACATCTTCCTACCTTTCCTCTTTCTTCTATTTCCTCTATCTTGTCTTTCCCCATATTTCTCAAGAATCATTTTGTATTTTATGCATCACTTTATAATTATGATAGATGGTTATACCACAGGTAGCCAACTAGGCTTAAATGACTTGAAACTGACAAGTAATGCAGCAACAATCCAGTTTCATTTTGATGTAAGATCTTCCTTAAACTTCCATTCTTGGCTCTTCTATATGTCATTTCTGACCCTTAACTTGATTTACTTTAAATAATATACTGTTTCATGGTTCTGATTTTCCATTGCCTCTTACACATCTGTTTGGATTGATATTCTTCTCTTTGTCATGCAAGCATGATTTCACCTTGAAATGATTTCCTTTTGATGGATGCTCTGCTTGTTCAGGCAAGCACTGTCTTGTGTTCTTCACATTCTCTTCAGCTGGTCTCAGCACCCGCACTCCAGTAGTCATCCCTCAGAATCTCAGTCACTTTCTCATGCTAGTGCCAGGCTTGTTTGTAATTAAGTGCCAAAAATGCTGTATTCCTTGGATTAATCGATATTGGGGCTCAGTAAAGAACAGCCAGTTTTAAAAATCTGGTCCTTGCATGTTTGTATGGCCCGTGAGTTCAGGCTACTTTTTACAAGGTGTTGTAAAAGCAAGCAAAAATCAGAGAGTATGTATACGATAGAGACTTTTGCCACTTTACTCTTTATTGAAAAAGTTTACCTAACCCTAATCTATATTAATAAAATTAAGTTTCTGTGTGCTGTCCTTCTAATTTAAAGATTTTATGATAAACTACAAAGGTTATACAAAATATACTTTAGAAAGATGCTGAGGAAAATCTCAAAATTTCAAAACATAGGTAGTAATCTCCCCAAACAACTGAAACAGATTCAGCAAGAGACTGTTAGCGAGTGAGTAAGATGCACTAGACAAACAATCCTCATAAATATGAGGCTCAACTTGTAAACAACAAATGCCAAATTGTATGAAAACTGAGCTTCCTCTTATTTGGCCTTGTCTATAGCAAGTTGTAGGGAGTAGCAGCAAGGATTTATTTATCTGATGACTGGCAATAACTTGCCCCAGAGAACTCAGAGGACATTAGCTAGCATTAAATAATCCATTCACTCATTCATACTATTCATTATTTATATTGCTCATTATACAACAGAAAGGAATAAGCCTCAGTTAGTAGCCTTATAGATAATGACATTTTCAATCAATGTGAACATTATTTTTACAGTGAAAATTTTGACTATTTTTTCTCTAATCCACTCCCTCAATCATCTTTTTATCTCACTCTAGCTGTTTACAAACTTTGAATCTCATATTACATTTCGCTGATGTCTTTTTACAGGTGGGCTTCTACTGGAGCAGCTCTCCTCTAATTCTGTGTTTTGAAATTCTCTTAATCCTTCAAGCTGCACCTCGCTAGAAAATTTTCAGAGCTCCTCAGTTGGAATTCCTTCCTCTAGGCCTAGATTTCCAGTGGTCCAGGGTCAATGTTTAGGCTTATTTCTTGGCCTGTGTTTCTTAGTTTTCACAACATAGGTAGTATATATTCAAGCTGTATACCCAAAATGTGCCACAAAACTGGGGTTTTGATTTCTGGTGACTACTTTCCAACTCAAAGCCCCAGAGGAACAGACTTTCTCTGGATTTACCTAGACAAGTGGGGGTACTCCTCATCTCTTTTCTCTGTAAGAGGTACTTCAAGAAGCAGTGCTTCACAGCTCTGACCTTCATCCTAGGGTTCACTTAGGACCCCAGCCACTACTGGAGCTAAACTTCCTGCCTTCCAGGCTAAAACTTCCTGCCTTAAACCAGCAGTCCCAAGGGCTCTATCTCACTTAGTCTCTGTAGGCTGTGCTGTTTCACATAGCTACTGCCTGCACTACTATTGTGGCTTCAATTTCTATGTTTTTTTTTCTGTTCACTGTATTTTTTATTTTTAATTTGTGCTTACTTATATCAAAATTGTGTTGTGATGTTATCCTATTTTCTTCACATTTCTGCTTAAGGATTGAAGGCCTGTGATACACGCAGGGCACCTGTTCCTGTCTACTCATTCCACCATATTGTCTGGTGGTCACAGAACAGCATACCAAGTTCTGCTTAATTATGGAAGTTGTCACAATTATTCCTTCCACTTAATTTAAGAGATCCTGAATATACTTCCTATTCAACATTAATCTGTCAACATCTAGATACCTAAGGTTCACCTATAAGATTTTATCTGAATATTTCCAACAAAAAGAAGAGATCTTGGTAAAGAAAAACTAAGTTATCAGAGTTGTCTCAGAGGAAAGCATCAGACTGGTGAGACTTTCACACTAATAAAAATATAGTGAGTTTTCAGTTACCTGGGCAGATGGCATTTTGATATAGGAATTTACTGAATGACACAGTTAACTATATGCCAAATAATGTTTAAATTTAATTTATAATCTAGTATCACAAGCCCACACTTTGGGCACTTGCAGTATAACTAAAATGACTATTATAACTAGTTAAACAAAAGATGTTTTATATTGGGAATAACTGATGTTTTTTAAACGAAATGTGATTTTATAGGTCAGTAGACTAATTTCATGCAATTTTAATCAAGGTCACAATGGAGGACTAACATAGGATAGGTGGTTAGAAGCCATGTGTATCAGGATATTATTTCTACATATGGATCTACAAAAATGAAGGCAACTTGACCAATTACTAGGTAATGTTCATTTCTTAGTTACTTAAGATGAAGAAATGTCCTCAGTCCTCCAGAATCTTTGAATTCATTCCCAATAATATGCATGGCTTAGAAGACACTAACTTAAATCATTTTGACTGACAGGGCGTCTTTAATGATAATTTTAATAAGAACAGATATGGAGTACTACTGTACCAAATGATCAAGGAATATAAAAGTGGAGCAAATGCCCAAAGAAAAATGAAGGGACTCATTATAATCCCTTGACTGAAAGCAGTCACAGGGGTTTAGAATCAGATGGAGACTCTGATTATCAAATTCAACTTTGCTTTATCCACACATATAAAACCAGACTTCCTCTAGGTGACATGGCTAAAAGTGAGGCAGCAAGAGGGATCCAGGTATAGATATAATATTGAAAACACAAGTACACATTTTAAGGGACATTTGGGATCCTGGCATTCAACATTATACTTTTTTTCCAGATTGGCAAGTATAACACCTCTGTGTTTGACACTGTTGTTATTGTTTAGAACCTAGCCCAGTCTTCCGCTGGGAAGGAGTCATAAGGCACTTGTTAATGGATTGGCTAATTCTTCACAGCATAGAAACGCCCAGTTGTGAGGATCTACTTAAACCTTTATTCTACAGTTAAGCAAATAAATAAGGGTAGGAGTATAGCATTCGATTCATCAATTGCATAGAATATCTCAGACAGTTTTTGTAATTCTAATATTGATCTAAGAATGTTCTTAAAACATCACTATGGCAACAAACCCTATTCAGTGGAGGATGCGATGCATTATCTATGCAAAGAAAGAAATGGGAAAACAGTATTTTAGAAAACAGTGTACTTTTCTACACCCTGAAGACAGATGGGTTCTGACCTCTTAACATTATTTTTGCAGAAGGCAGTGTCTGAAAAATAAAAATTTGTTAAGAGTTACTCATTGACTCTGGAAGATATCATCAATTCAACCACTGTGTCACAGAAAACAGCATCTCCCTGATTTAAGATTTTCCACAAAAATAAACACTTTAATCATACTTGGAATCAACCAGTTTATCATTTCAGAATGCCATGAAAAAAACAGTATTTTCAGCAGTAGCTGAAAACGCTGCATTGGCTACATTACAGAGATATGGCTGTAGGTGTTCATGAATTTGTTGACATGGCATTAAGTGAACAACTGTTTTTTGAGCACAGTCTATGTGGAAGAAGACAGCTAGATAGCAATTCTATCAGCAAGAATTATTAGGGCTTACTGATGTTTTTGAAACACAATCAATTTTGCTTTTATTGTTAAACAAGTCAAGCCTCTGCAAAACATGATCAACTCAACATTTCATTTCTTTCTTTTTATCTCCAAACAATTTAGAAGTGATAGGTAAGTTAGCTGCTATGTATCATTTTTGTTTCAAAATAGAGAAGACTAAGGAAGTCAGGTTGCTTATGTAGCCTAATACTGGGCATTTTCCAGAAGTTGCTTCATGTTGATGGCTAAATCTGACAAACCTGATCTCTCTCTTTTTCTCTCTCTCTCCCTGTGTGTGTATATAATTATATGTATGTATATGTACACATGCATATATAAATATATGAACTATATACATATACACATATGCATATAAGTATGAGAGATATCTGAATTTATCAGATAAGTAAATTACTCAGATGGAATTTGTTACTCAACTATGGTCCCTGGACCAGCAATATCAGCATTGTCTGGAAGTTTATTAGACATTAAGAATCTCACACTCCTCCCCAAATCTACTGCAATGGTTGATACATTGTGTCAACTTGAGAAGTTTAGAAATTTAACCAAGAGACTCAATAGGGGGCCAGGCTCCTCACTTTGTAAATATTCTGAGCCTGTGCAATAGGAGGGTACTACTATGATGTGAGCACTACTTCCATCCCAGAGTGGGTTGCTTACATGCAATATGAGGCAGGGAAAAAGAGGCCAGCTCTTCCTTCCTTTTGCTCTTGTTGCTTTTGCTATCTTCTGCTTCCTTAAACGTTGCCCTGGTGTCTTGGAGCCAGCTGGTTATGGACTGAAACCTCCACAAATGGTGAGCTAAATAAACCTTTCCCTCTTTAACTTTGGATGTCAGGTATTTTGTCCCAGCAACCAGAGAAAAGTAACTGACACATCTACCAAATCAAAGTTGATCCTTTAACAAGATTTTCAGGTGATTCATATGCAGTTAAAAGTTTAAGAAGTACTACTATAATGAATGTTAACCAGCCAAGTGAGTTGAAATTATGATCTTGGATCTTTCAATTATTTATATACAACTTTTATGTGATTATTTGGGAGGTAGAGAAGAGAACAGTCAGGCTGTTGAATTATCTGGATAAGTACCTCAATTTTGACAGATTTTCCTGTCAGCATAGGCAACTGGCATGATGACTAATTGAGGGTACTATTCAAGTCTCTTAAATTCCTGACGAAATGGAGAGGCAAAGTACTACTGATCATTTAAAGATATTATTGATTATATAAATAATAAAAATTTAAAAATTTAAAGGAATATTCTAAATTTCACCATGAGGCTTCCAGTTTCAATAACCTTCCAGTTTCTGTATATTTATACATGATGTTTACATAGCTGTGTTTGTATACTGAGGCATATACTTCAAGCTGTGGGGTGAATGTGGCCAAAGCTATGAAGGACAGTGGTGTTTGTGGAGGGATGTGATGTTTGAAGTTTTTGTATTCACAGTAATATAATGCAACTACTACAGATCTTGTTGAGCTAATTGTAAACATAATTAACAACAATAATCACAATCAAACTTCCTAATCATGATTTGTAGTAGTTGTATGATATTACATTGATTTGCTAACCAAAGATTATTTATTCTATTATTACATGGCTATTCAGATATTTTCCATGTTTTGCTATTAGAAATAAAGCAGATATTTTAAACTATAGTTTAATCCATCAAATTCATTTCCATGGTATAAACTGCCAAGGATGAAATTTCTGGATTTGAGTACAATATATGCAATTGTTCATAACATACACATATGCATATCAACATTTACAGATGTTTTTATAAAAGGAATATAGAAATTTATTTTGATTCCTGAATTTTTACAGCATTCTAATTTCACTACACCTTGTAACAGAAATAATTTCCAAAATTACTAATTAATTGGCATTCAGTTCATGATTTTTCCACAATGAAAAATACTTAACACTAAAAATGCACTTTCTCTCTCTTGTGTTTTTAGAGAAAAACTTCCCACAGGTTTCCTGTGACTCAGTCTATCAATAGGAAGCAGATGTATTGAGACCCTGTGCTCCATGATCTGAGTAGGGCTGGAGGCAACCATGAATAGGCTGAAAAAAGTTTGGAAAGATTATACTCATTGTTTTCCCTACTTTGGTTTGCTTGCTCTCTCTCTCTCTTTCTCCTATCTCTCAAAAAGTTTTAATTAAAGATTGTAAAGTAGGAACAGTGGGAAGTGAAGTGGTTGATCAGTGAGTACTGAGTTACAATTAAAAGCAAGAAGTTCTGGTGTTTGATTGCATAGTGTGATAACTACAGATAACAATAATATACTATTTCAAAAATATTGATGCAAATATTTTGAATGTTTTCACTATAAGGAAATAATAAATGTTTGGTAAGATAAATATATTAACCTGATTCAAACATTACACAATGTATACAATTATAAAATGTCATAAACCCCCATTAAGATGTATAATTTTATGTTTTTCTGTATTGGTTAAAAATAATTTTAATTTTAAAAATTTATAGATCAGAGGAAATAGTCTGTATTAACAGTAAGGCTGGATATATGTTATTATACACTTTTTCAAATCATAAACAGTACATCACTAATAGTGAACCCTGATATAAATGATGGAATTTGAGCAATAACGCATGTCCTTATCCAGATTCATAAATTTTAGCAATGTATCTGTGGTGGGATGTGTTGGCAATGGGGAGCCTATGCATATATGGGAGTAAAATACAGGTTGGAAATCTATCTTTTACTTGATTTTTCTGTAAATCTAAAACATCTCCTAAAATTATCTTTTAAAGATGAATATATTTTATTTTATTTTATTTTATTTTATTTTATTTTATTTTTATTTTTTGGTACTGGGAATGAAATTCATGCCCTTGTGCTTGCCAGGCAGGCACTTATGCCACTGAGCTAAATCCCTGGCAAATATACTTTATTTTTGAGTAGTTTTAGGTTTACCAAAATATTGTGCAGAAAGTCTGAAGAGTTTCTCATGTACTCCCTCAACTCTACATCCACACTCTGTTTTCCTCTATTATCAACACCTCATTTGTGTGGTACATACCTAACGTCATGCCTGGTGGTGAAAAGCTAACTGGTCTCCGCTTAATATGAGGTAAGAACATGGCAAATCTATCTGCTATTACCCCTCAACAACAATTGGAAAGGCCTAGTTAATGCATTATGACAAGAGAAAGAAACAAAAAGTATACAGACAATAAAGGAGGAAATAAAACTGTCTTTTCTCATGGATGACATGATTGCCTATATGGAAAATTACAGAGTCAACAACAGCAACCAGCACTAGAACTAATAAATTATTATAGCAAAGTCACAGGGTACAAGATTAATATATAAAACAAGCTGCGTCCATATATGTAAGCAATTAAAAACTGAAATTTGAGAATACAATGCCATTTATAGTGACAGTAACATAGGTATAATTCCAAAAGAATTTGTATAAAATCTATGTGAGGAAAACTGTACAAGATTCTGATGAAGGAAATCAATTAAGATGTATACATAGAGAAATATTCCATCTAGACGAACAGGAAGAACCAATACTTTCAAGAAAGTTCTCAATTTTACTGTAGACTTGATAGTCATAATCAAAAGCCATCCAAATTACTTTGCAGATAGTGTTAAAGTGATTCTACAGTTTACATAGAACAGCAATGTAACTCAGCATAGCCAGTACAATATTTAAAGAAGAATAACAGAGTCAGAGGATGAAATTATCTAGCATCAAGATTTTCTACAAAGCTAACATAATCAAGACAGTATGGTATTGGTTAAAAAAAGAATTCAACACAGCAGAAAAGAGAGGCCAGAAGTAGACCTAAACAAATACAATCAACTGATCCATGAAAAAAGAGCAAAGACAATCCAATAAAGGAGAGTCTTTTCAACAAATGGTCAGGAAAAAATTGGTTATTCACATGCAAAGAAATGAATCTACACTCAGGCCTTACGCATTTCACAAAAATTCAAAATAGTTGACAGACCTAAATATAAGATGCAAAACAATAAAATTCCTAGAAGGTAAAGCAGGAAAACATTTAGGCCACCTTTGGCTTGGTGATAATTTCCTAGACACAATACCAAAAGAAAGGAAAACTTGGTAAGTTGGGTTTCATTAACATTTAAAAACTTGTGATTCTCAAGAGACACCAATTAAGAGAATAAAAACATAAATCAGAAACTGAGAGAAAATATTTGCAAAACACATATCTGATAAAGGACTAATAGTCAAAGAAAACAACAACAACAAAATCTTAAAAATTCAACAATTAGAAAATAAACAACCTAATTAAAAATAGATAAGAAGTCTGAACAGATACCTCATCAAAAATGTTTACGTTTGGCAATGAAGTACATGTAAAGATGCTCCACACCATGTCATTAGGGATTTCAAATTCAAACAGCAATGATACACTACTGTACACCTAAAATCCAAAACGCAAAAACACCTAATGATAGAGAGGATGTGGAGCAATAGCAACTCTCATTCACTATTGGTAGAAATGCTGTTCAGCATGACTTCTTTGGAAGACAATTTAGCGATATTTAAAAAACTGAATATACTCTTCCTATATGATCCATCACTTATGTTCCTCGTTATTTACTAAAATAAAAACCTGCACACAAATGTTTATAGCAGTTTATGTGTATTTGATAAAATTTGAAATCAGTCAATATAAATAAATAAACTGTTATGCCCCTTACAGCAGAATATTATTCACCATAAAAGGAAACAGGCTACCAAGCAGTGAAAAGACATGGAGATATTCTAAATTAAAGAAACCGATCTCAAAAGACTGCATACTATATGATCATAACTATAGGACATTCTGAAAAAGGGAAAACTGAAGACAGTAAGAACACTGGCTGCCAAGGTTTCAAGGGAAAATGAGAAGGGAAGGATCAATAGGTAGATGGCACATGATTTTTAGGGAAGTGAAATTACTCTGTGAAGTTGGACATGTGATTATTTGTCAAAGCTCCACAAATGCTTACCACACAGGGAGTGAATTTTAATGCAAACTATGGACTTTAGTTAATAGTAACATGTCAACATTGACCAATCCATCATAACAAATGTATCCCACTAATGCAGGATGCTAATGATACACAAAACTATGGAAAAGTGGGAGTGGGGCTGAGAGTATTTGGGAACTATATATTTTCTGCTCAATTTTTCTGTAAACTGAAAGATACTCCAGAAATAAAGCATATCAACTTTAAAAGTGCTCGTTTATTTGGTGTTGGATATCAAACCTACGACCTCATGCATGCTACAAAGGTTCTCTACCACAGAGCCACACTCCCAGTTCCAAAAAGACTTACCTTTCAGACTAGTTTTAGTTTTACAGAAAAACTGAATGTAAAGAGATTTTCCAACTATTCCCTACCTCTTGAGAAAATCATCTAATGCCTACAAGTGGTGTCTCCCAGTGGTGTTGAGTGATGATGCTTATTAGCCAATACTTCCTAAATCATTGGCTCCTACAAGAAAACAACTCTACCTCCTAGTATATTAATAATAAACATTCAGAAAGCTCTGGACACTGAATCAAAAGTGCTAATCAACACGTAAGAAAAGTGGACTCAGAGCAAAGCAGGGCCTTTAAGAGAAAGTTCCAGAGTCTTACCCATGACATCACGGAATCATACACAAAGTTAGACTAACTCCTTCTTCATGATATTTCATTAAAGTTTTCAGAATGTCTGAATTTCCTAGATTTTTCATTTATGAAATAAGAGCACAAGGAAAAAGTCCATTCATTACCTCTCATACAATTAAGACTCATTTTGAGACTGGCTTAGGCCAAAGGTGGAATAGAAGGAAACAGTTTTACTTTGTCATGCATGACAACTTATCCTCCTGCCCTTTCCTCAAAAAACAAAGAAAACAAATAAAAACAAGCCAGGAAAAGGTATAAATATAGTCTGTAAGACACTGTCCATCAGAAAATGAAGTACAATGATTTTTGAGAAACCACTAGAGATGCAAAATATATGATGCAAAACCTTAAGAACTGAAGTGAGAAATAGTATAAAATTATAATTGGAGATTTCAACACTACTTTCTCATATAGAATACAGAAGAATTTAACAGCATCATCAACCAATAGTATCTACTTGACATTTATTAAACATGCAACCCAATAATAGCAGAATACAGATTATTTCCAAGTGTCAATGGAACATATACAAAGATATATGATATTCTGGGACACTAAATAAAGTTTAACAAATTTAAAAGATTTGAAATCATACACAATAGAATCAAACCAGAACTCAGTTACAAAGAAATTACAGTACAGTCTCCAAACACATGGAAACTAAATATGTTGATGAATAGCTATAGCTCAAATAGGACATTTCAAAGTAAATTAAAAAGCACTTTGAATTAAATAAAAATGAAAACATAATATATCAAAATTTAAGGGACACGAGGAATGATGGGAAGGATATTTATAGCACTAAATGCTTACATTAGAGAAAAGGGAAAGTATAAAATCAAGAATATAAGCTTTGACCTTTGGGACATAAAGAGGAGCAAAACAAGACCACAGCAAACAAAAAGGAACCAATAATAAAGATAAGAATAGGACCTGAAAAAACTAAAGCAAAATAGATAAAATTAATGAAACAAAAAGCCCACTCTTTGAAAAGAATATTGACAAAATTTTAGCAAGGCTGAGGAAGACGAGTAAAAAAGATATACATTATGAATATCAGGAATAAGATGGGCTGTCATGACAGATGTTGCAGATATTAAAAGATAATAAACACTAAGAAAATTGTACTCCTAAAGTTAACAACTTAAACAAACATGGACCAATTTCTCAAAAAGCACAGATGAACACAAGCTACCTAGCATGGAACCAAGACCATTGGAATGGCCTTATGATTATTCAGGAAATTTATTTTGTAATTTTAAGATTCTCCCAAAAGACACATTGAGGCCCAAAGATTTAATGGGGGAAATCCATCAAATATTGAAATAATCAACATCAATTTTACACTATCCCTTTCAGAAAATAGAGAGGAGCAATACTACATAACTCATTCTAAAAGGTCACTTTTCACTGACATCCAGACAGATGCAGGTAGAACAAATGAAAAAACAAAACTGTAGGCCAATAACCCTCATGAATGTAGATTTTAAAATCCTTGACAGAGAAGATGGCGGACTGGTAGGTAGCAGGAGAGAGACCCTCTCTGAGAGAGACAGCTCAAATACAAGAATAAAACACCCTGGAGAGACCCAAACAGATAGAGATGGACTCTCACAACCCAGGAAGAAACTAAAGTGCAAAAAACCGCTTGAATATGAGGTCCTGGGACTACCATTAGAGAAGCTACGATCAGCGAGCATGGCACCCTCCTCAAGCCGCCTGAATTCATGCCCGACCTAAACAAGCGATCCGCACCAAAGTGACTGGCTTGAGCCGCCGGAGCACAGAGCTGAACAGCCCTGCATCCAGCTCGCACGGACCAGCCCTGCACATGACCCACCCAGAGGCACCGTGAATTCCCACCGCAACCGAGCTGAAGTCAGAGTTCGGGGAGCCCTGCAGTTTCCAGGGAGCAGCATCAACACGCGGTGAGTGATGGGAATAAGACCCTCCCACGGGAAAGGGGAAACCGACTGGATAACATGTTGGGTTTGGGCAGGACAGCCCTAACTCCATAAGGAAGTAGCTTCAGCTGGTTGCTCCCCTCGCCGAGCAGATTGGTGGAATCTGCTTGGACTAGGCCGCGCCCCTGGCGGGGACCCAGTGAGTCACTTCAATATTACTTCCCTGAGATCAGTGCACACTGACACAGTGAAGGCCTGCAAAGGTTGACTGGCCCATAGGGGAGGAGCCAGCGCACACTGCCTGTGCCTGAATTTTAATCTCTGATAACCAACTGAAGAGGGCAAAAGCTCCTAGCCTGAGCCCTCTAGAGGAGCCTTAACCAACAAGAAAAGGGTCTGGACATTACACTGTACACTTGTATGGAAGGAACCAAAAACATGACGAAAGGGAGAAATAAGAAACAACTCCCAGCCCCCAACCCTGAGAACATTGATCCAGGAGAGGTAAATACAAAAGAGATTGAGGGCAGCAAAAATGCAACATCAACCACAGCATTAGCGGACATAAAGAGATATCTTCAGGACCTCGTAAGCGGGACCAAAACTGAAATATTAATTCAAATTAAACAAGAGATAAGTAGATTAATAAAAGAAGGGCTGGGCACCTCTCAAGAAGACACAGACAGAAGAATGGAGGAACAAAGATGGAGAGAAAAATTTAATGAAGAATTCAGAAAAAACCTAGAATTCATGAAGCAAATTCAAAGAGATTATCCATAGAAAGCTGGCAAAACTGCTTGAAAGAAACCAAAGATAGACTATCAAAAACTGAACACAGGCTTGCAATGTGGGGTCATGAAAGGGAAGATCTGTTAAAAATAACAAGGGAGCAGGCAGTAAAGATACAAAGACTGGAAGATGACAAGAGGATCTATAACTTAAGAATAAAGTATGTGAACGAAGAAGCAGGAATCAAACCAGAGGAATTACAAAGGCCATTCACAGCAATTATTAAGGAAAATTTCCCAAGCATAGAAAAAAGAAATGATATGCAGAGATATGAAGCATACAGAACTCCAGCCACCTACAACCCAAACAGAGCTACACCCAGACACATAATAATCAAGATCCCAGAAATTCACTATAAGAACAGAATATTAAAAGCCATCAGAGAAAAGAAACAGATCACCTATAAAGGAAAACCCATCAAAATCACAGCAGACTTCTTGACACAGACCATTAGGTCAAGAAGAGCTTGGAGTAAAGTAATTCAAGCGCTGAAGGAGAACAATCTCCAGCCCAGATTGATGTATCCTGCAAAACTCTCTCTAGAAATTAATGGAGAAAAAAGATGCTTCCATGACAAAGAGGAACTAGGAGAATTTGTGACCACCAGTCCAACCCTACAAAAAATACTGAAGGACATT